>CAXAJV010000738.1:1800000-2092000 GCA_963969225.1 Xylocopa violacea | reverse complement strand
ACCCGCCAGGAATGTTGTGAAATACTACATCCGAGATGTTAGGTTCCCTTAGGTTAGGATATATAAATTTATAGACGTATATAATGTCCGCACCGAGAAGTACGGGAAGACATGAACGGGATTCTGTGAAACATTACCAGCGAGGGTCTAGGTGGGTTAGGTTAGGTTATATTACGATATAGACGTATATAATGTCCCCACCGAGAAGTAGGGGCCGACCCGCCAGGAATTTTGGAAAATACTACATCCGAGATGTTAGGTTCCCTTAGGTTAGGATATATAACGTTATAGACGTATATAATGTCCTCACCGAGATGTACGGGCCGACACGACCGGGATTTTGTAAAACATTACCAACGAGGGTCTAGATGGGTTAGGTTAGGTTATATTACGATATAGATGTATATAATGTGCCCACCGAGAAGTAGGGTCCGACCCGCCAGGAATGTTGGAAAATACTACATCCGAGATGTTAGGTTCACTTAGGTTAGGATATATAACGTAATAGACGTATATAATGTCCGCACCGAGACGTACGGGCCGACCCGACCGGGATTTTGTAAAACATTACCAGTGAGGGCCTAGATGGGTTAGGTTAGGTTATATTACGATATAGACGTATATAATTGTGCCCACCGAGAAGTAGGGGCCGACCCGCCAGAAATGTTGGAAAATTCTACATCCGAGATGTTAAGTTGCCTTAGGTTAGGATATATAAAGTTATAGACGTATATAATGTCCGCACCGAGACGTACGGGACGACACGAACGGGATTCTGTAAAACATTCCCAGCTAGGGGCTAGATGTGTTACGTTAGGTTATATTACGTTATAGACGTATATAATGATCCCACCGAGAAGTGGCGCCGACCCGCCAGGAATGTTGTGAAATACTACATCCGAGATGTTAGGTTCCCTTAGGTTAGGATATATAACGTTATAGACGTATATAATGTCCTCACCGAGATGTACGGGCCGACACGACCGGGATTTTGTAAAACATTACCAGCGAGGTTCTAGATGGGTTAGGTTAGGTTATATTACGATATAGACGTATATAATGTGCCCACCGAGAAGTAGGGGCCGACCCGCCAGGAATGTTGGAAAATACTACATCCGAGATGTTAGGTTCCCTTAGGTTAGGATATATAACGTTATAGACGTATATAATGTCCTCACAGAGATGTACGGGCCGACACGACCGGGATTTTGTAAAACATTACCAGCGAGGGTCTAGATGGGTTAGGTTAGGTTATATAACGATATAGACGTATATAATGTGCCCACCGAGAAGTAGGGGCCCACCCGCCAGAAATGTTGGAAAATTCTACATCCGAGATGTTAAGTTGCCTTAGGTCAGGATATATAACGTTATAGACGTATATAATATCCGCACCGAGACGTACGGGACGACACGAACGGGATTCTGTAAAACATTCCCAGCTAGGGGCTAGATGTGTTACGTTAGGTTATATTACATTATAGACATATATAATGATCCCACCGAGAATTGGCGCCGACCCGCCAGGAATGTTGTGAAATACTACATCGGGAGAGGTTAGGTTCGCTTAGGTTAGGATATATAAAATTATAGACGTATATAATGTCCGCACCGAGACGTCCGGGAAGACATGAACGGGATTCTGTGAAACATTACCAGCGAGGGTCTAGATGGGTTAGGTTAGGTTATATTACGATATAGACGTATATAATGTGCCCACCTAGAAGTAGGGGCCGACCCGCCAGGAATGTTGGAAAATACTACATCCGAGATGTTAGGTTCCCTCAGGTTAGGATATATAACGTTATAGACGTATATAATGTCCGCACCGAGACGTACGGGCCGACACGACCGGGATTTTGTAAAACATTACCAGCGAGGGTCTAGATGGGTTAGGTTAGGTTATATTACGATATAGACGTATATAATGTGCCCACCGAGAAGTAGGGGCTCACCCGCCAGAAATGTTGGAAAATTCTACATCCGAGATGTTAAGTTGCCTTAGGTCAGGATATATAACGTTATAGACGTATATAATATCCGCACCGAGACGTACGGAACGACACGAACGGGATTCTGTAAAACATTCCCAGCTTGGGGCTAGACGTGTTACGTTAGGTTATATTACATTATAGACATATATAATGATCCCACCGAGAATTGGCGCCGACCCGCCAGGAATGTTGTGAAATTCTACATCTGAGATGTTAGGTTCCCTTAGGTTAGGATATATAAATTTATAGACGTATATAATGTCCGCACCGAGACGTACGGGAAGACATGAACGGGATTCTGTGAAACATTACCAGCGAGGGTCTAGGTGGGTTAGGTTAGGTTATATTACGATATAGACGTATATAATGTCCCGACCGAGAAGTAGGGGCCGACCCGCCAGGAATATTGGAAAATACTACATCCGAGATGTTAGGTTCCCTTAGGTTAGGATATATAACGTTATAGACGTATATAATGTCCTCACCGAGATGTACGGGCCGACACGACCGGGATTTTGTAAAACATTACCAACGAGGGTCTAGATGGGTTAGGTTAGGTTATATTACGATATAGACGTATATAATGTGCCCACCGAGAAGTAGGGTCCGACCCGCCAGGAATGTTGGAAAATACTACATCCGAGATGTTAGGTTCACTTAGGTTAGGATATATAACGTAATAGACGTATATAATGTCCGCACCGAGACGTACGGGCCGACACGACCGGGATTTTGTAAAACATTACCAGCGAGGGTCTAGATGGGTTAGGTTAGGTTATATAACGATATAGACGTATATAATGTGCCCACCGAGAAGTAGGGGCCCACCCGCCAGAAATGTTGGAAAATTCTACATCCGAGATGTTAAGTTGCCTTAGGTCAGGATATATAACGTTATAGACGTATATAATATCCGCACCGAGACGTACGGGACGACACGAACGGGATTCTGTAAAACATTCCCAGCTAGGGGCTAGATGTGTTACGTTAGGTTATATTACATTATAGACATATATAATGATCCCACCGAGAATTGGCGCCGACCCGCCAGGAATGTTGTGAAATACTACATCGGGAGAGGTTAGGTTCGCTTAGGTTAGGATATATAAAATTATAGACGTATATAATGTCCGCACCGAGACGTCCGGGAAGACATGAACGGGATTCTGTGAAACATTACCAGCGAGGGTCTAGATGGGTTAGGTTAGGTTATATTACGATATAGACGTATATAATGTGCCCACCTAGAAGTAGGGGCCGACCCGCCAGGAATGTTGGAAAATACTACATCCGAGATGTTAGGTTCCCTCAGGTTAGGATATATAACGTTATAGACGTATATAATGTCCGCACCGAGACGTACGGGCCGACACGACCGGGATTTTGTAAAACATTACCAGCGAGGGTCTAGATGGGTTAGGTTAGGTTATATTACGATATAGACGTATATAATGTGCCCACCGAGAAGTAGGGGCTCACCCGCCAGAAATGTTGGAAAATTCTACATCCGAGATGTTAAGTTGCCTTAGGTCAGGATATATAACGTTATAGACGTATATAATATCCGCACCGAGACGTACGGAACGACACGAACGGGATTCTGTAAAACATTCCCAGCTTGGGGCTAGACGTGTTACGTTAGGTTATATTACATTATAGACATATATAATGATCCCACCGAGAATTGGCGCCGACCCGCCAGGAATGTTGTGAAATTCTACATCTGAGATGTTAGGTTCCCTTAGGTTAGGATATATAAATTTATAGACGTATATAATGTCCGCACCGAGACGTACGGGAAGACATGAACGGGATTCTGTGAAACATTACCAGCGAGGGTCTAGGTGGGTTAGGTTAGGTTATATTACGATATAGACGTATATAATGTCCCGACCGAGAAGTAGGGGCCGACCCGCCAGGAATATTGGAAAATACTACATCCGAGATGTTAGGTTCCCTTAGGTTAGGATATATAACGTTATAGACGTATATAATGTCCTCACCGAGATGTACGGGCCGACACGACCGGGATTTTGTAAAACATTACCAACGAGGGTCTAGATGGGTTAGGTTAGGTTATATTACGATATAGACGTATATAATGTGCCCACCGAGAAGTAGGGTCCGACCCGCCAGGAATGTTGGAAAATACTACATCCGAGATGTTAGGTTCACTTAGGTTAGGATATATAACGTAATAGACGTATATAATGTCCGCACCGAGACGTACGGGCCGACACGACCGGGATTTTGTAAAACATTACCAGCGAGGGTCTAGATGGGTTAGGTTAGGTTATATAACGATATAGACGTATATAATGTGCCCACCGAGAAGTAGGGGCCCACCCGCCAGAAATGTTGGAAAATTCTACATCCGAGATGTTAAGTTGCCTTAGGTCAGGATATATAACGTTATAGACGTATATAATATCCGCACCGAGACGTACGGGACGACACGAACGGGATTCTGTAAAACATTCCCAGCTAGGGGCTAGATGTGTTACGTTAGGTTATATTACATTATAGACATATATAATGATCCCACCGAGAATTGGCGCCGACCCGCCAGGAATGTTGTGAAATACTACATCGGGAGAGGTTAGGTTCGCTTAGGTTAGGATATATAAAATTATAGACGTATATAATGTCCGCACCGAGACGTCCGGGAAGACATGAACGGGATTCTGTGAAACATTACCAGCGAGGGTCTAGATGGGTTAGGTTAGGTTATATTACGATATAGACGTATATAATGTGCCCACCTAGAAGTAGGGGCCGACCCGCCAGGAATGTTGGAAAATACTACATCCGAGATGTTAGGTTCCCTCAGGTTAGGATATATAACGTTATAGACGTATATAATGTCCGCACCGAGACGTACGGGCCGACACGACCGGGATTTTGTAAAACATTACCAGCGAGGGTCTAGATGGGTTAGGTTAGGTTATATTACGATATAGACGTATATAATGTGCCCACCGAGAAGTAGGGGCTCACCCGCCAGAAATGTTGGAAAATTCTACATCCGAGATGTTAAGTTGCCTTAGGTCAGGATATATAACGTTATAGACGTATATAATATCCGCACCGAGACGTACGGAACGACACGAACGGGATTCTGTAAAACATTCCCAGCTTGGGGCTAGACGTGTTACGTTAGGTTATATTACATTATAGACATATATAATGATCCCACCGAGAATTGGCGCCGACCCGCCAGGAATGTTGTGAAATTCTACATCTGAGATGTTAGGTTCCCTTAGGTTAGGATATATAAATTTATAGACGTATATAATGTCCGCACCGAGACGTACGGGAAGACATGAACGGGATTCTGTGAAACATTACCAGCGAGGGTCTAGGTGGGTTAGGTTAGGTTATATTACGATATAGACGTATATAATGTCCCGACCGAGAAGTAGGGGCCGACCCGCCAGGAATATTGGAAAATACTACATCCGAGATGTTAGGTTCCCTTAGGTTAGGATATATAACGTTATAGACGTATATAATGTCCTCACCGAGATGTACGGGCCGACACGACCGGGATTTTGTAAAACATTACCAACGAGGGTCTAGATGGGTTAGGTTAGGTTATATTACGATATAGACGTATATAATGTGCCCACCGAGAAGTAGGGTCCGACCCGCCAGGAATGTTGGAAAATACTACATCCGAGATGTTAGGTTCACTTAGGTTAGGATATATAACGTAATAGACGTATATAATGTCCGCACCGAGACGTACGGGCCGACACGACCGGGATTTTGTAAAACATTACCAGCGAGGGTCTAGATGGGTTAGGTTAGGTTATATAACGATATAGACGTATATAATGTGCCCACCGAGAAGTAGGGGCCCACCCGCCAGAAATGTTGGAAAATTCTACATCCGAGATGTTAAGTTGCCTTAGGTCAGGATATATAACGTTATAGACGTATATAATATCCGCACCGAGACGTACGGGACGACACGAACGGGATTCTGTAAAACATTCCCAGCTAGGGGCTAGATGTGTTACGTTAGGTTATATTACATTATAGACATATATAATGATCCCACCGAGAATTGGCGCCGACCCGCCAGGAATGTTGTGAAATACTACATCGGGAGAGGTTAGGTTCGCTTAGGTTAGGATATATAAAATTATAGACGTATATAATGTCCGCACCGAGACGTCCGGGAAGACATGAACGGGATTCTGTGAAACATTACCAGCGAGGGTCTAGATGGGTTAGGTTAGGTTATATTACGATATAGACGTATATAATGTGCCCACCTAGAAGTAGGGGCCGACCCGCCAGGAATGTTGGAAAATACTACATCCGAGATGTTAGGTTCCCTCAGGTTAGGATATATAACGTTATAGACGTATATAATGTCCGCACCGAGACGTACGGGCCGACACGACCGGGATTTTGTAAAACATTACCAGCGAGGGTCTAGATGGGTTAGGTTAGGTTATATTACGATATAGACGTATATAATGTGCCCACCGAGAAGTAGGGGCTCACCCGCCAGAAATGTTGGAAAATTCTACATCCGAGATGTTAAGTTGCCTTAGGTCAGGATATATAACGTTATAGACGTATATAATATCCGCACCGAGACGTACGGAACGACACGAACGGGATTCTGTAAAACATTCCCAGCTTGGGGCTAGACGTGTTACGTTAGGTTATATTACATTATAGACATATATAATGATCCCACCGAGAATTGGCGCCGACCCGCCAGGAATGTTGTGAAATTCTACATCTGAGATGTTAGGTTCCCTTAGGTTAGGATATATAAATTTATAGACGTATATAATGTCCGCACCGAGACGTACGGGAAGACATGAACGGGATTCTGTGAAACATTACCAGCGAGGGTCTAGGTGGGTTAGGTTAGGTTATATTACGATATAGACGTATATAATGTCCCGACCGAGAAGTAGGGGCCGACCCGCCAGGAATATTGGAAAATACTACATCCGAGATGTTAGGTTCCCTTAGGTTAGGATATATAACGTTATAGACGTATATAATGTCCTCACCGAGATGTACGGGCCGACACGACCGGGATTTTGTAAAACATTACCAACGAGGGTCTAGATGGGTTAGGTTAGGTTATATTACGATATAGACGTATATAATGTGCCCACCGAGAAGTAGGGTCCGACCCGCCAGGAATGTTGGAAAATACTACATCCGAGATGTTAGGTTCACTTAGGTTAGGATATATAACGTAATAGACGTATATAATGTCCGCACCGAGACGTACGGGCCGACACGACCGGGATTTTGTAAAACATTACCAGCGAGGGTCTAGATGGGTTAGGTTAGGTTATATAACGATATAGACGTATATAATGTGCCCACCGAGAAGTAGGGGCCCACCCGCCAGAAATGTTGGAAAATTCTACATCCGAGATGTTAAGTTGCCTTAGGTCAGGATATATAACGTTATAGACGTATATAATATCCGCACCGAGACGTACGGGACGACACGAACGGGATTCTGTAAAACATTCCCAGCTAGGGGCTAGATGTGTTACGTTAGGTTATATTACATTATAGACATATATAATGATCCCACCGAGAATTGGCGCCGACCCGCCAGGAATGTTGTGAAATACTACATCGGGAGAGGTTAGGTTCGCTTAGGTTAGGATATATAAAATTATAGACGTATATAATGTCCGCACCGAGACGTCCGGGAAGACATGAACGGGATTCTGTGAAACATTACCAGCGAGGGTCTAGATGGGTTAGGTTAGGTTATATTACGATATAGACGTATATAATGTGCCCACCTAGAAGTAGGGGCCGACCCGCCAGGAATGTTGGAAAATACTACATCCGAGATGTTAGGTTCCCTCAGGTTAGGATATATAACGTTATAGACGTATATAATGTCCGCACCGAGACGTACGGGCCGACACGACCGGGATTTTGTAAAACATTACCAGCGAGGGTCTAGATGGGTTAGGTTAGGTTATATTACGATATAGACGTATATAATGTGCCCACCGAGAAGTAGGGGCTCACCCGCCAGAAATGTTGGAAAATTCTACATCCGAGATGTTAAGTTGCCTTAGGTCAGGATATATAACGTTATAGACGTATATAATATCCGCACCGAGACGTACGGAACGACACGAACGGGATTCTGTAAAACATTCCCAGCTTGGGGCTAGACGTGTTACGTTAGGTTATATTACATTATAGACATATATAATGATCCCACCGAGAATTGGCGCCGACCCGCCAGGAATGTTGTGAAATTCTACATCTGAGATGTTAGGTTCCCTTAGGTTAGGATATATAAATTTATAGACGTATATAATGTCCGCACCGAGACGTACGGGAAGACATGAACGGGATTCTGTGAAACATTACCAGCGAGGGTCTAGGTGGGTTAGGTTAGGTTATATTACGATATAGACGTATATAATGTCCCGACCGAGAAGTAGGGGCCGACCCGCCAGGAATATTGGAAAATACTACATCCGAGATGTTAGGTTCCCTTAGGTTAGGATATATAACGTTATAGACGTATATAATGTCCTCACCGAGATGTACGGGCCGACACGACCGGGATTTTGTAAAACATTACCAACGAGGGTCTAGATGGGTTAGGTTAGGTTATATTACGATATAGACGTATATAATGTGCCCACCGAGAAGTAGGGTCCGACCCGCCAGGAATGTTGGAAAATACTACATCCGAGATGTTAGGTTCACTTAGGTTAGGATATATAACGTAATAGACGTATATAATGTCCGCACCGAGACGTACGGGCCGACACGACCGGGATTTTGTAAAACATTACCAGCGAGGGTCTAGATGGGTTAGGTTAGGTTATATAACGATATAGACGTATATAATGTGCCCACCGAGAAGTAGGGGCCCACCCGCCAGAAATGTTGGAAAATTCTACATCCGAGATGTTAAGTTGCCTTAGGTCAGGATATATAACGTTATAGACGTATATAATATCCGCACCGAGACGTACGGGACGACACGAACGGGATTCTGTAAAACATTCCCAGCTAGGGGCTAGATGTGTTACGTTAGGTTATATTACATTATAGACATATATAATGATCCCACCGAGAATTGGCGCCGACCCGCCAGGAATGTTGTGAAATACTACATCGGGAGAGGTTAGGTTCGCTTAGGTTAGGATATATAAAATTATAGACGTATATAATGTCCGCACCGAGACGTCCGGGAAGACATGAACGGGATTCTGTGAAACATTACCAGCGAGGGTCTAGATGGGTTAGGTTAGGTTATATTACGATATAGACGTATATAATGTGCCCACCTAGAAGTAGGGGCCGACCCGCCAGGAATGTTGGAAAATACTACATCCGAGATGTTAGGTTCCCTCAGGTTAGGATATATAACGTTATAGACGTATATAATGTCCGCACCGAGACGTACGGGCCGACACGACCGGGATTTTGTAAAACATTACCAGCGAGGGTCTAGATGGGTTAGGTTAGGTTATATTACGATATAGACGTATATAATGTGCCCACCGAGAAGTAGGGGCTCACCCGCCAGAAATGTTGGAAAATTCTACATCCGAGATGTTAAGTTGCCTTAGGTCAGGATATATAACGTTATAGACGTATATAATATCCGCACCGAGACGTACGGAACGACACGAACGGGATTCTGTAAAACATTCCCAGCTTGGGGCTAGACGTGTTACGTTAGGTTATATTACATTATAGACATATATAATGATCCCACCGAGAATTGGCGCCGACCCGCCAGGAATGTTGTGAAATTCTACATCTGAGATGTTAGGTTCCCTTAGGTTAGGATATATAAATTTATAGACGTATATAATGTCCGCACCGAGACGTACGGGAAGACATGAACGGGATTCTGTGAAACATTACCAGCGAGGGTCTAGGTGGGTTAGGTTAGGTTATATTACGATATAGACGTATATAATGTCCCGACCGAGAAGTAGGGGCCGACCCGCCAGGAATATTGGAAAATACTACATCCGAGATGTTAGGTTCCCTTAGGTTAGGATATATAACGTTATAGACGTATATAATGTCCTCACCGAGATGTACGGGCCGACACGACCGGGATTTTGTAAAACATTACCAACGAGGGTCTAGATGGGTTAGGTTAGGTTATATTACGATATAGACGTATATAATGTGCCCACCGAGAAGTAGGGTCCGACCCGCCAGGAATGTTGGAAAATACTACATCCGAGATGTTAGGTTCACTTAGGTTAGGATATATAACGTAATAGACGTATATAATGTCCGCACCGAGACGTACGGGCCGACACGACCGGGATTTTGTAAAACATTACCAGCGAGGGTCTAGATGGGTTAGGTTAGGTTATATAACGATATAGACGTATATAATGTGCCCACCGAGAAGTAGGGGCCCACCCGCCAGAAATGTTGGAAAATTCTACATCCGAGATGTTAAGTTGCCTTAGGTCAGGATATATAACGTTATAGACGTATATAATATCCGCACCGAGACGTACGGGACGACACGAACGGGATTCTGTAAAACATTCCCAGCTAGGGGCTAGATGTGTTACGTTAGGTTATATTACATTATAGACATATATAATGATCCCACCGAGAATTGGCGCCGACCCGCCAGGAATGTTGTGAAATACTACATCGGGAGAGGTTAGGTTCGCTTAGGTTAGGATATATAAAATTATAGACGTATATAATGTCCGCACCGAGACGTCCGGGAAGACATGAACGGGATTCTGTGAAACATTACCAGCGAGGGTCTAGATGGGTTAGGTTAGGTTATATTACGATATAGACGTATATAATGTGCCCACCTAGAAGTAGGGGCCGACCCGCCAGGAATGTTGGAAAATACTACATCCGAGATGTTAGGTTCCCTCAGGTTAGGATATATAACGTTATAGACGTATATAATGTCCGCACCGAGACGTACGGGCCGACACGACCGGGATTTTGTAAAACATTACCAGCGAGGGTCTAGATGGGTTAGGTTAGGTTATATTACGATATAGACGTATATAATGTGCCCACCGAGAAGTAGGGGCTCACCCGCCAGAAATGTTGGAAAATTCTACATCCGAGATGTTAAGTTGCCTTAGGTCAGGATATATAACGTTATAGACGTATATAATATCCGCACCGAGACGTACGGAACGACACGAACGGGATTCTGTAAAACATTCCCAGCTTGGGGCTAGACGTGTTACGTTAGGTTATATTACATTATAGACATATATAATGATCCCACCGAGAATTGGCGCCGACCCGCCAGGAATGTTGTGAAATTCTACATCTGAGATGTTAGGTTCCCTTAGGTTAGGATATATAAATTTATAGACGTATATAATGTCCGCACCGAGACGTACGGGAAGACATGAACGGGATTCTGTGAAACATTACCAGCGAGGGTCTAGGTGGGTTAGGTTAGGTTATATTACGATATAGACGTATATAATGTCCCGACCGAGAAGTAGGGGCCGACCCGCCAGGAATATTGGAAAATACTACATCCGAGATGTTAGGTTCCCTTAGGTTAGGATATATAACGTTATAGACGTATATAATGTCCTCACCGAGATGTACGGGCCGACACGACCGGGATTTTGTAAAACATTACCAACGAGGGTCTAGATGGGTTAGGTTAGGTTATATTACGATATAGACGTATATAATGTGCCCACCGAGAAGTAGGGTCCGACCCGCCAGGAATGTTGGAAAATACTACATCCGAGATGTTAGGTTCACTTAGGTTAGGATATATAACGTAATAGACGTATATAATGTCCGCACCGAGACGTACGGGCCGACACGACCGGGATTTTGTAAAACATTACCAGCGAGGGTCTAGATGGGTTAGGTTAGGTTATATAACGATATAGACGTATATAATGTGCCCACCGAGAAGTAGGGGCCCACCCGCCAGAAATGTTGGAAAATTCTACATCCGAGATGTTAAGTTGCCTTAGGTCAGGATATATAACGTTATAGACGTATATAATATCCGCACCGAGACGTACGGGACGACACGAACGGGATTCTGTAAAACATTCCCAGCTAGGGGCTAGATGTGTTACGTTAGGTTATATTACATTATAGACATATATAATGATCCCACCGAGAATTGGCGCCGACCCGCCAGGAATGTTGTGAAATACTACATCGGGAGAGGTTAGGTTCGCTTAGGTTAGGATATATAAAATTATAGACGTATATAATGTCCGCACCGAGACGTCCGGGAAGACATGAACGGGATTCTGTGAAACATTACCAGCGAGGGTCTAGATGGGTTAGGTTAGGTTATATTACGATATAGACGTATATAATGTGCCCACCTAGAAGTAGGGGCCGACCCGCCAGGAATGTTGGAAAATACTACATCCGAGATGTTAGGTTCCCTCAGGTTAGGATATATAACGTTATAGACGTATATAATGTCCGCACCGAGACGTACGGGCCGACACGACCGGGATTTTGTAAAACATTACCAGCGAGGGTCTAGATGGGTTAGGTTAGGTTATATTACGATATAGACGTATATAATGTGCCCACCGAGAAGTAGGGGCTCACCCGCCAGAAATGTTGGAAAATTCTACATCCGAGATGTTAAGTTGCCTTAGGTCAGGATATATAACGTTATAGACGTATATAATATCCGCACCGAGACGTACGGAACGACACGAACGGGATTCTGTAAAACATTCCCAGCTAGGGGCTAGACGTGTTACGTTAGGTTATATTACATTATAGACATATATAATGATCCCACCGAGAATTGGCGCCGACCCGCCAGGAATGTTGTGAAATACTACATCTGAGATGTTAGGTTCCCTTAGGTTAGGATATATAAATTTATAGACGTATATAATGTCCGCACCGAGACGTACGGGAAGACATGAACGGGATTCTGTGAAACATTACCAGCGAGGGTCTAGGTGGGTTAGGTTAGGTTATATTACGATATAGACGTATATAATGTCCCCACCGAGAAGTAGGGGCCGACCCGCCAGGAATATTGGAAAATACTACATCCGAGATGTTAGGTTCACTTAGGTTAGGATATATAACGTAATAGACGTATATAATGTCCGCACCGAGACGTACGGGCCGACACGACCGGGATTTTGTAAAACATTACCAGCGAGGGTCTAGATGGGTTAGGTTAGGTTATATTACGATATAGACGTATATAATTGTGCCCACCGAGAAGTAGGGGCCGACCCGCCAGAAATGTTGGAAAATTCTACATCCGAGATGTTAAGTTGCCTTAGGTTAGGATATATAACGTTATAGACGTATATAATGTCCTCACCGAGACGTACGGGCCGACACGACCGGGATTTTGTAAAACATTACCAGCGAGGGTCTAGATGGGTTAGGTTAGGTTATATTACGATATAGACGTATATAATGTGCCCACCGAGAAGTAGGGGCCGACCCGCCAGGAATGTTGGAAAATACTACTTCCGAGATGTTAGGTTCCCTTAGGTTAGGATATATAACGTTATAGACGTATATAATGTCCTCACCGAGATGTACGGGCCGACACGACCGGGATTTTGTAAAACATTACCAGCGAGGGTCTAGATGGGTTAGGTTAGGTTATATAACGATATAGACGTATATAATGTGCCCACCGAGAAGTAGGGGCCCACCCGCCAGAAATGTTGGAAAATTCTACATCCGAGATGTTAAGTTGCCTTAGGTCAGGATATATAACGTTATAGACGTATATAATATCCGCACCGAGACGTACGGGACGACACGAACGGGATTCTGTAAAACATTCCCAGCTAGGGGCTAGATGTGTTACGTTAGGTTATATTACGTTATAGACGTATATAATGATCCCACCGAGAAGTGGCGCCGACCCGCCAGGAATGTTGTGAAATACTACATCCGAGATGTTAGGTTCCCTTAGGTTAGGATGTATAACGTTATAGACGTATATAATGACCTCACCGAGATATACGGGCCGACACGACCGGGATTTTGTAAAACATTACCAGCGAGGGTCTAGATGGGTTAGGTTAGGTTATATTACGATATAGACGTATATAATGTGCCCACCGAGAAGTAGGGGCCGACCCGCCAGGAATGTTGGAAAATACTACATCCGAGATGTTAGGTTCCCTTAGGTTAGGATATATAACGTTATAGACGTATATAATGTCCTCACAGAGATGTACGGGCCGACACGACCGGGATTTTGTAAAACATTACCAGCGAGGGTCTAGATGGGTTAGGTTAGGTTATATAACGATATAGACGTATATAATGTGCCCACCGAGAAGTAGGGGCCCACCCGCCAGAAATGTTGGAAAATTCTACATCCGAGATGTTAAGTTGCCTTAGGTCAGGATATATAACGTTATAGACGTATATAATATCCGCACCGAGACGTACGGGACGACACGAACGGGATTCTGTAAAACATTCCCAGCTAGGGGCTAGATGTGTTACGTTAGGTTATATTACATTATAGACATATATAATGATCCCACCGAGAATTGGCGCCGACCCGCCAGGAATGTTGTGAAATACTACATCGGGAGAGGTTAGGTTCGCTTAGGTTAGGATATATAAAATTATAGACGTATATAATGTCCGCACCGAGACGTCCGGGAAGACATGAACGGGATTCTGTGAAACATTACCAGCGAGGGTCTAGATGGGTTAGGTTAGGTTATATTACGATATAGACGTATATAATGTGCCCACCTAGAAGTAGGGGCCGACCCGCCAGGAATGTTGGAAAATACTACATCCGAGATGTTAGGTTCCCTCAGGTTAGGATATATAACGTTATAGACGTATATAATGTCCGCACCGAGACGTACGGGCCGACACGACCGGGATTTTGTAAAACATTACCAGCGAGGGTCTAGATGGGTTAGGTTAGGTTATATTACGATATAGACGTATATAATGTGCCCACCGAGAAGTAGGGGCTCACCCGCCAGAAATGTTGGAAAATTCTACATCCGAGATGTTAAGTTGCCTTAGGTCAGGATATATAACGTTATAGACGTATATAATATCCGCACCGAGACGTACGGAACGACACGAACGGGATTCTGTAAAACATTCCCAGCTAGGGGCTAGACGTGTTACGTTAGGTTATATTACATTATAGACATATATAATGATCCCACCGAGAATTGGCGCCGACCCGCCAGGAATGTTGTGAAATACTACATCTGAGATGTTAGGTTCCCTTAGGTTAGGATATATAAATTTATAGACGTATATAATGTCCGCACCGAGACGTACGGGAAGACATGAACGGGATTCTGTGAAACATTACCAGCGAGGGTCTAGGTGGGTTAGGTTAGGTTATATTACGATATAGACGTATATAATGTCCCCACCGAGAAGTAGGGGCCGACCCGCCAGGAATATTGGAAAATACTACATCCGAGATGTTAGGTTCACTTAGGTTAGGATATATAACGTAATAGACGTATATAATGTCCGCACCGAGACGTACGGGCCGACACGACCGGGATTTTGTAAAACATTACCAGCGAGGGTCTAGATGGGTTAGGTTAGGTTATATTACGATATAGACGTATATAATTGTGCCCACCGAGAAGTAGGGGCCGACCCGCCAGAAATGTTGGAAAATTCTACATCCGAGATGTTAAGTTGCCTTAGGTCAGGATATATAACGTTATAGACGTATATAATATCCGCACCGAGACGTACGGGACGACACGAACGGGATTCTGTAAAACATTCCCAGCTAGGGGCTAGATGTGTTACGTTAGGTTATATTACATTATAGACATATATAATGATCCCACCGAGAATTGGCGCCGACCCGCCAGGAATGTTGTGAAATACTACATCGGGAGAGGTTAGGTTCGCTTAGGTTAGGATATATAAAATTATAGACGTATATAATGTCCGCACCGAGACGTCCGGGAAGACATGAACGGGATTCTGTGAAACATTACCAGCGAGGGTCTAGATGGGTTAGGTTAGGTTATATTACGATATAGACGTATATAATGTGCCCACCTAGAAGTAGGGGCCGACCCGCCAGGAATGTTGGAAAATACTACATCCGAGATGTTAGGTTCCCTCAGGTTAGGATATATAACGTAATAGACGTATATAATGTCCGCACCGAGACGTACGGGCCGACACGACCGGGATTTTGTAAAACATTACCAGCGAGGGTCTAGGTGGGTTAGGTTAGGTTATATTACGATATAGACGTATATAATTGTGCCCACCGAGAAGTAGGGGCCGACCCGCCAGAAATGTTGGAAAATTCTACATCCGAGATGTTAAGTTGCCTTAGGTTAGGATATATAACGTTATAGACGTATATAATGTCCTCACCGAGACGTACGGGCCGACACGACCGGGATTTTGTAAAACATTACCAGCGAGGGTCTAGATGGGTTAGGTTAGGTTATATTACGATATAGACGTATATAATGTGCCCACCGAGAAGTAGGGGCCGACCCGCTAGGAATGTTGGAAAATACTACTTCCGAGATGTTAGGTTCCCTTAGGTTAGGATATATAACGTTATAGACGTATATAATGTCCTCACCGAGATGTACGGGCCGACACGACCGGGATTTTGTAAAACATTACCAGCGAGGGTCTAGATGGGTTAGGTTAGGTTATATAACGATATAGACGTATATAATGTGCCCACCGAGAAGTAGGGGCCCACCCGCCAGAAATGTTGGAAAATTCTACATCCGAGATGTTAAGTTGCCTTAGGTCAGGATATATAACGTTATAGACGTATATAATATCCGCACCGAGACGTACGGGACGACACGAACGGGATTCTGTAAAACATTCCCAGCTAGGGGCTAGATGTGTTACGTTAGGTTATATTACGTTATAGACGTATATAATGATCCCACCGAGAAGTGGCGCCGACCCGCCAGGAATGTTGTGAAATACTACATCCGAGATGTTAGGTTCCCTTAGGTTAGGATGTATAACGTTATAGACGTATATAATGACCTCACCGAGATATACGGGCCGACACGACCGGGATTTTGTAAAACATTACCAGCGAGGGTCTAGATGGGTTAGGTTAGGTTATATTACGATATAGACGTATATAATGTGCCCACCGAGAAGTAGGGGCCGACCCGCCAGGAATGTTGGAAAATACTACATCCGAGATGTTAGGTTCCCTTAGGTTAGGATATATAACGTTATAGACGTATATAATGTCCTCACAGAGATGTACGGGCCGACACGACCGGGATTTTGTAAAACATTACCAGCGAGGGTCTAGATGGGTTAGGTTAGGTTATATAACGATATAGACGTATATAATGTGCCCACCGAGAAGTAGGGGCCCACCCGCCAGAAATGTTGGAAAATTCTACATCCGAGATGTTAAGTTGCCTTAGGTCAGGATATATAACGTTATAGACGTATATAATATCCGCACCGAGACGTACGGGACGACACGAACGGGATTCTGTAAAACATTCCCAGCTAGGGGCTAGATGTGTTACGTTAGGTTATATTACATTATAGACATATATAATGATCCCACCGAGAATTGGCGCCGACCCGCCAGGAATGTTGTGAAATACTACATCGGGAGAGGTTAGGTTCGCTTAGGTTAGGATATATAAAATTATAGACGTATATAATGTCCGCACCGAGACGTCCGGGAAGACATGAACGGGATTCTGTGAAACATTACCAGCGAGGGTCTAGATGGGTTAGGTTAGGTTATATTACGATATAGACGTATATAATGTGCCCACCTAGAAGTAGGGGCCGACCCGCCAGGAATGTTGGAAAATACTACATCCGAGATGTTAGGTTCCCTCAGGTTAGGATATATAACGTTATAGACGTATATAATGTCCGCACCGAGACGTACGGGCCGACACGACCGGGATTTTGTAAAACATTACCAGCGAGGGTCTAGATGGGTTAGGTTAGGTTATATTACGATATAGACGTATATAATGTGCCCACCGAGAAGTAGGGGCTCACCCGCCAGAAATGTTGGAAAATTCTACATCCGAGATGTTAAGTTGCCTTAGGTCAGGATATATAACGTTATAGACGTATATAATATCCGCACCGAGACGTACGGAACGACACGAACGGGATTCTGTAAAACATTCCCAGCTAGGGGCTAGACGTGTTACGTTAGGTTATATTACATTATAGACATATATAATGATCCCACCGAGAATTGGCGCCGACCCGCCAGGAATGTTGTGAAATACTACATCTGAGATGTTAGGTTCCCTTAGGTTAGGATATATAAATTTATAGACGTATATAATGTCCGCACCGAGACGTACGGGAAGACATGAACGGGATTCTGTGAAACATTACCAGCGAGGGTCTAGGTGGGTTAGGTTAGGTTATATTACGATATAGACGTATATAATGTCCCCACCGAGAAGTAGGGGCCGACCCGCCAGGAATATTGGAAAATACTACATCCGAGATGTTAGGTTCACTTAGGTTAGGATATATAACGTAATAGACGTATATAATGTCCGCACCGAGACGTACGGGCCGACACGACCGGGATTTTGTAAAACATTACCAGCGAGGGTCTAGATGGGTTAGGTTAGGTTATATTACGATATAGACGTATATAATTGTGCCCACCGAGAAGTAGGGGCCGACCCGCCAGAAATGTTGGAAAATTCTACATCCGAGATGTTAAGTTGCCTTAGGTCAGGATATATAACGTTATAGACGTATATAATATCCGCACCGAGACGTACGGGACGACACGAACGGGATTCTGTAAAACATTCCCAGCTAGGGGCTAGATGTGTTACGTTAGGTTATATTACATTATAGACATATATAATGATCCCACCGAGAATTGGCGCCGACCCGCCAGGAATGTTGTGAAATACTACATCGGGAGAGGTTAGGTTCGCTTAGGTTAGGATATATAAAATTATAGACGTATATAATGTCCGCACCGAGACGTCCGGGAAGACATGAACGGGATTCTGTGAAACATTACCAGCGAGGGTCTAGATGGGTTAGGTTAGGTTATATTACGATATAGACGTATATAATGTGCCCACCTAGAAGTAGGGGCCGACCCGCCAGGAATGTTGGAAAATACTACATCCGAGATGTTAGGTTCCCTCAGGTTAGGATATATAACGTTATAGACGTATATAATGTCCGCACCGAGACGTACGGGCCGACACGACCGGGATTTTGTAAAACATTACCAGCGAGGGTCTAGATGGGTTAGGTTAGGTTATATTACGATATAGACGTATATAATGTGCCCACCGAGAAGTAGGGGCTCACCCGCCAGAAATGTTGGAAAATTCTACATCCGAGATGTTAAGTTGCCTTAGGTCAGGATATATAACGTTATAGACGTATATAATATCCGCACCGAGACGTACGGAACCACACGAACGGGATTCTGTAAAACATTCCCAGCTTGGGGCTAGACGTGTTACGTTAGGTTATATTACATTATAGACATATATAATGATCCCACCGAGAATTGGCGCCGACCCGCCAGGAATGTTGCGAAATACTACATCTGAGATGTTAGGTTCCCTTAGGTTAGGATATATAAATTTATAGACGTATATAATGTCCGCACCGAGACGTACGGGAAGACATGAACGGGATTCTGTGAAACATTACCAGCGAGGGTCTAGGTGGGTTAGGTTAGGTTATATTACGATATAGACGTATATAATGTCCCCACCGAGAAGTAGGGGCCGACCCGCCAGGAATATTGGAAAATACTACATCCGAGATGTTAGGTTCCCTTAGGTTAGGATATATAACGTTATAGACGTATATAATGTCCTCACCGAGATGTACGGGCCGACACGACCGGGATTTTGTAAAACATTACCAACGAGGGTCTAGATGGGTTAGGTTAGGTTATATTACGATATAGACGTATATAATGTGCCCACCGAGAAGTAGGGTCCGACCCGCCAGGAATGTTGGAAAATACTACATCCGAGATGTTAGGTTCACTTAGGTTAGGATATATAACGTAATAGACGTATATAATGTCCGCACCGAGACGTACGGGCCGACACGACCGGGATTTTGTAAAACATTACCAGCGAGGGTCTAGATGGGTTAGGTTAGGTTATATAACGATATAGACGTATATAATGTGCCCACCGAGAAGTAGGGGCCCACCCGCCAGAAATGTTGGAACATTCTACATCCGAGATGTTAAGTTGCCTTAGGTCAGGATATATAACGTTATAGACGTATATAATATCCGCACCGAGACGTACGGGACGACACGAACGGGATTCTGTAAAACATTCCCAGCTAGGGGCTAGATGTGTTACGTTAGGTTATATTACATTATAGACATATATAATGATCCCACCGAGAATTGGCGCCGACCCGCCAGGAATGTTGTGAAATACTACATCGGGAGAGGTTAGGTTCGCTTAGGTTAGGATATATAAAATTATAGACGTATATAATGTCCGCACCGAGACGTCCGGGAAGACATGAACGGGATTCTGTGAAACATTACCAGCGAGGGTCTAGATGGGTTAGGTTAGGTTATATTACGATATAGACGTATATAATGTGCCCACCTAGAAGTAGGGGCCGACCCGCCAGGAATGTTGGAAAATACTACATCCGAGATGTTAGGTTCCCTCAGGTTAGGATATATAACGTTATAGACGTATATAATGTCCGTACCGAGACGTACGGGCCGACACGACCGGGATTTTGTAAAACATTACCAGCGAGGGTCTAGATGGGTTAGGTTAGGTTATATTACGATATAGACGTATATAATGTGCCCACCGAGAAGTAGGGGCTCACCCGCCAGAAATGTTGGAAAATTCTACATCCGAGATGTTAAGTTGCCTTAGGTCAGGATATATAACGTTATAGACGTATATAATATCCGCACCGAGACGTACGGAACGACACGAACGGGATTCTGTAAAACATTCCCAGCTAGGGGCTAGACGTGTTACGTTAGGTTATATTACATTATAGACATATATAATGATCCCACCGAGAATTGGCGCCGACCCGCCAGGAATGTTGTGAAATACTACATCTGAGATGTTAGGTTCCCTTAGGTTAGGATATATAAATTTATAGACGTATATAATGTCCGCACCGAGACGTACGGGAAGACATGAACGGGATTCTGTGAAACATTACCAGCGAGGGTCTAGGTGGGTTAGGTTAGGTTATATTACGATATAGACGTATATAATGTCCCCACCGAGAAGTAGGGGCCGACCCGCCAGGAATATTGGAAAATACTACATCCGAGATGTTAGGTTCCCTTAGGTTAGGATATATAACGTTATAGACGTATATAATGTCCTCACCGAGATGTACGGGCCGACACGACCGGGATTTTGTAAAACATTACCAACGAGGGTCTAGATGGGTTAGGTTAGGTTATATTACGATATAGACGTATATAATGTGCCCACCGAGAAGTAGGGTCCGACCCGCCAGGAATGTTGGAAAATACTACATCCGAGATGTTAGGTTCACTTAGGTTAGGATATATAACGTAATAGACGTATATAATGTCCGCACCGAGACGTACGGGCCGACACGACCGGGATTTTGTAAAACATTACCAGCGAGGGTCTAGATGGGTTAGGTTAGGTTATATTACGATATAGACGTATATAATTGTGCCCACCGAGAAGTAGGGGCCGACCCGCCAGAAATGTTGGAAAATTCTACATCCGAGATGTTAAGTTGCCTTAGGTTAGGATATATAACGTTATAGACGTATATAATGTCCTCACCGAGACGTACGGGCCGACACGACCGGGATTTTGTAAAACATTACCAGCGAGGGTCTAGATGGGTTAGGTTAGGTTATATTACGATATAGACGTATATAATGTGCCCACCGAGAAGTAGGGGCCGACCCGCCAGGAATGTTGGAAAATACTACTTCCGAGATGTTAGGTTCCCTTAGGTTAGGATATATAACGTTATAGACGTATATAATGTCCTCACCGAGATGTACGGGCCGACACGACCGGGATTTTGTAAAACATTACCAGCGAGGGTCTAGATGGGTTAGGTTAGGTTATATAACGATATAGACGTATATAATGTGCCCACCGAGAAGTAGGGGCCCACCCGCCAGAAATGTTGGAAAATTCTACATCCGAGATGTTAAGTTGCCTTAGGTCAGGATATATAACGTTATAGACGTATATAATATCCGCACCGAGACGTACGGGACGACACGAACGGGATTCTGTAAAACATTCCCAGCTAGGGGCTAGATGTGTTACGTTAGGTTATATTACATTATAGACATATATAATGATCCCACCGAGAATTGGCGCCGACCCGCCAGGAATGTTGTGAAATACTACATCGGGAGAGGTTAGGTTCCCTTAGGTTAGGATATATAAAATTATAGACGTATATAATGTCCGCACCGAGACGTCCGGGAAGACATGAACGGGATTCTGTGAAACATTACCAGCGAGGGTCTAGGTGGGTTAGGTTAGGTTATATTACGATATAGACGTATATAATGTCCCCACCGAGAAGTAGGGGCCGACCCTCCAGGAATGTTGGAAAATACTACATCCGAGATGTTAGGTTCCCTTAGGTTAGGATATATAATGTTATAGACGTATATAATGTCCTCACCGAGATGTACGGTCCGACACGACCGGGATTATGTAAAACATTACCAGCGAGGGTCTAGATGGGTTAGGTTAGGTTATATTACGATATAGACGTATATAATGTGCCCACCGAGAAGTAGGGGCTCACCCGCCAGAAATGTTGGAAAATTCTACATCCGAGATGTTAAGTTGCCTTAGGTCAGGATATATAACGTTATAGACGTATATAATATCCGCACCGAGACGTACGGAACGACACGAACGGGATTCTGTAAAACATTCCCAGCTAGGGGCTAGACGTGTTACGTTAGGTTATATTACATTATAGACATATATAATGATCCCACCGAGAATTGGCGCCGACCCGCCAGGAATGTTGTGAAATACTACATCTGAGATGTTAGGTTCCCTTAGGTTAGGATATATAAATTTATAGACGTATATAATGTCCGCACCGAGACGTACGGGAAGACATGAACGGGATTCTGTGAAACATTACCAGCGAGGGTCTAGGTGGGTTAGGTTAGGTTATATTACGATATAGACGTATATAATGTCCCCACCGAGAAGTAGGGGCCGACCCGCCAGGAATATTGGAAAATACTACATCCGAGATGTTAGGTTCACTTAGGTTAGGATATATAACGTAATAGACGTATATAATGTCCGCACCGAGACGTACGGGCCGACACGACCGGGATTTTGTAAAACATTACCAGCGAGGGTCTAGATGGGTTAGGTTAGGTTATATTACGATATAGACGTATATAATTGTGCCCACCGAGAAGTAGGGGCCGACCCGCCAGAAATGTTGGAAAATTCTACATCCGAGATGTTAAGTTGCCTTAGGTTAGGATATATAACGTTATAGACGTATATAATGTCCTCACCGAGACGTACGGGCCGACACGACCGGGATTTTGTAAAACATTACCAGCGAGGGTCTAGATGGGTTAGGTTAGGTTATATTACGATATAGACGTATATAATGTGCCCACCGAGAAGTAGGGGCCGACCCGCCAGGAATGTTGGAAAATACTACTTCCGAGATGTTAGGTTCCCTTAGGTTAGGATATATAACGTTATAGACGTATATAATGTCCTCACCGAGATGTACGGGCCGACACGACCGGGATTTTGTAAAACATTACCAGCGAGGGTCTAGATGGGTTAGGTTAGGTTATATAACGATATAGACGTATATAATGTGCCCACCGAGAAGTAGGGGCCCACCCGCCAGAAATGTTGGAAAATTCTACATCCGAGATGTTAAGTTGCCTTAGGTCAGGATATATAACGTTATAGACGTATATAATATCCGCACCGAGACGTACGGGACGACACGAACGGGATTCTGTAAAACATTCCCAGCTAGGGGCTAGATGTGTTACGTTAGGTTATATTACGTTATAGACGTATATAATGATCCCACCGAGAAGTGGCGCCGACCCGCCAGGAATGTTGTGAAATACTACATCCGAGATGTTAGGTTCCCTTAGGTTAGGATGTATAACGTTATAGACGTATATAATGACCTCACCGAGATATACGGGCCGACACGACCGGGATTTTGTAAAACATTACCAGCGAGGGTCTAGATGGGTTAGGTTAGGTTATATTACGATATAGACGTATATAATGTGCCCACCGAGAAGTAGGGGCCGACCCGCCAGGAATGTTGGAAAATACTACATCCGAGATGTTAGGTTCCCTTAGGTTAGGATATATAACGTTATAGACGTATATAATGTCCTCACAGAGATGTACGGGCCGACACGACCGGG
This sequence comes from Xylocopa violacea, assembly GCA_963969225.1. Classification (NCBI taxonomy): domain Eukaryota; kingdom Metazoa; phylum Arthropoda; class Insecta; order Hymenoptera; family Apidae; genus Xylocopa; species Xylocopa violacea. Next base: position 2,067,586 of record CAXAJV010000738.1, on the reverse strand, counting down.
ATTTTGTAAAACATTACCAGCGAGGGTCTAGATGGGTTAGGTTAGGTTATATAACGATATAGACGTATATAATGTGCCCACCGAGAAGTAGGGGCCCACCCGCCAGAAATGTTGGAAAATTCTACATCCGAGATGTTAAGTTGCCTTAGGTCAGGATATATAACGTTATAGACGTATATAATATCCGCACCGAGACGTACGGGACGACACGAACGGGATTCTGTAAAACATTCCCAGCTAGGGGCTAGATGTGTTACGTTAGGTTATATTACATTATAGACATATATAATGATCCCACCGAGAATTGGCGCCGACCCGCCAGGAATGTTGTGAAATACTACATCGGGAGAGGTTAGGTTCGCTTAGGTTAGGATATATAAAATTATAGACGTATATAATGTCCGCACCGAGACGTCCGGGAAGACATGAACGGGATTCTGTGAAACATTACCAGCGAGGGTCTAGATGGGTTAGGTTAGGTTATATTACGATATAGACGTATATAATGTGCCCACCTAGAAGTAGGGGCCGACCCGCCAGGAATGTTGGAAAATACTACATCCGAGATGTTAGGTTCCCTCAGGTTAGGATATATAACGTTATAGACGTATATAATGTCCGCACCGAGACGTACGGGCCGACACGACCGGGATTTTGTAAAACATTACCAGCGAGGGTCTAGATGGGTTAGGTTAGGTTATATTACGATATAGACGTATATAATGTGCCCACCGAGAAGTAGGGGCTCACCCGCCAGAAATGTTGGAAAATTCTACATCCGAGATGTTAAGTTGCCTTAGGTCAGGATATATAACGTTATAGACGTATATAATATCCGCACCGAGACGTACGGAACGACACGAACGGGATTCTGTAAAACATTCCCAGCTAGGGGCTAGACGTGTTACGTTAGGTTATATTACATTATAGACATATATAATGATCCCACCGAGAATTGGCGCCGACCCGCCAGGAATGTTGTGAAATACTACATCTGAGATGTTAGGTTCCCTTAGGTTAGGATATATAAATTTATAGACGTATATAATGTCCGCACCGAGACGTACGGGAAGACATGAACGGGATTCTGTGAAACATTACCAGCGAGGGTCTAGGTGGGTTAGGTTAGGTTATATTACGATATAGACGTATATAATGTCCCCACCGAGAAGTAGGGGCCGACCCGCCAGGAATATTGGAAAATACTACATCCGAGATGTTAGGTTCACTTAGGTTAGGATATATAACGTAATAGACGTATATAATGTCCGCACCGAGACGTACGGGCCGACACGACCGGGATTTTGTAAAACATTACCAGCGAGGGTCTAGATGGGTTAGGTTAGGTTATATTACGATATAGACGTATATAATTGTGCCCACCGAGAAGTAGGGGCCGACCCGCCAGAAATGTTGGAAAATTCTACATCCGAGATGTTAAGTTGCCTTAGGTCAGGATATATAACGTTATAGACGTATATAATATCCGCACCGAGACGTACGGGACGACACGAACGGGATTCTGTAAAACATTCCCAGCTAGGGGCTAGATGTGTTACGTTAGGTTATATTACATTATAGACATATATAATGATCCCACCGAGAATTGGCGCCGACCCGCCAGGAATGTTGTGAAATACTACATCGGGAGAGGTTAGGTTCGCTTAGGTTAGGATATATAAAATTATAGACGTATATAATGTCCGCACCGAGACGTCCGGGAAGACATGAACGGGATTCTGTGAAACATTACCAGCGAGGGTCTAGATGGGTTAGGTTAGGTTATATTACGATATAGACGTATATAATGTGCCCACCTAGAAGTAGGGGCCGACCCGCCAGGAATGTTGGAAAATACTACATCCGAGATGTTAGGTTCCCTCAGGTTAGGATATATAACGTTATAGACGTATATAATGTCCGCACCGAGACGTACGGGCCGACACGACCGGGATTTTGTAAAACATTACCAGCGAGGGTCTAGATGGGTTAGGTTAGGTTATATTACGATATAGACGTATATAATGTGCCCACCGAGAAGTAGGGGCTCACCCGCCAGAAATGTTGGAAAATTCTACATCCGAGATGTTAAGTTGCCTTAGGTCAGGATATATAACGTTATAGACGTATATAATATCCGCACCGAGACGTACGGAACCACACGAACGGGATTCTGTAAAACATTCCCAGCTTGGGGCTAGACGTGTTACGTTAGGTTATATTACATTATAGACATATATAATGATCCCACCGAGAATTGGCGCCGACCCGCCAGGAATGTTGTGAAATACTACATCTGAGATGTTAGGTTCCCTTAGGTTAGGATATATAAATTTATAGACGTATATAATGTCCGCACCGAGACGTACGGGAAGACATGAACGGGATTCTGTGAAACATTACCAGCGAGGTTCTAGGTGGGTTAGGTTAGGTTATATTACGATATAGACGTATATAATGTCCCCACCGAGAAGTAGGGGCCGACCCGCCAGGAATATTGGAAAATACTACATCCGAGATGTTAGGTTCCCTTAGGTTAGGATATATAACGTTATAGACGTATATAATGTCCTCACCGAGATGTACGGGCCGACACGACCGGGATTTTGTAAAACATTACCAACGAGGGTCTAGATGGGTTAGGTTAGGTTATATTACGATATAGACGTATATAATGTGCCCACCGAGAAGTAGGGTCCGACCCGCCAGGAATGTTGGAAAATACTACATCCGAGATGTTAGGTTCACTTAGGTTAGGATATATAACGTAATAGACGTATATAATGTCCGCACCGAGACGTACGGGCCGACACGACCGGGATTTTGTAAAACATTACCAGCGAGGGTCTAGATGGGTTAGGTTAGGTTATATAACGATATAGACGTATATAATGTGCCCACCGAGAAGTAGGGGCCCACCCGCCAGAAATGTTGGAACATTCTACATCCGAGATGTTAAGTTGCCTTAGGTCAGGATATATAACGTTATAGACGTATATAATATCCGCACCGAGACGTACGGGACGACACGAACGGGATTCTGTAAAACATTCCCAGCTAGGGGCTAGATGTGTTACGTTAGGTTATATTACATTATAGACATATATAATGATCCCACCGAGAATTGGCGCCGACCCGCCAGGAATGTTGTGAAATACTACATCGGGAGAGGTTAGGTTCGCTTAGGTTAGGATATATAAAATTATAGACGTATATAATGTCCGCACCGAGACGTCCGGGAAGACATGAACGGGATTCTGTGAAACATTACCAGCGAGGGTCTAGATGGGTTAGGTTAGGTTATATTACGATATAGACGTATATAATGTGCCCACCTAGAAGTAGGGGCCGACCCGCCAGGAATGTTGGAAAATACTACATCCGAGATGTTAGGTTCCCTCAGGTTAGGATATATAACGTTATAGACGTATATAATGTCCGCACCGAGACGTACGGGCCGACACGACCGGGATTTTGTAAAACATTACCAGCGAGGGTCTAGATGGGTTAGGTTAGGTTATATTACGATATAGACGTATATAATGTGCCCACCGAGAAGTAGGGGCTCACCCGCCAGAAATGTTGGAAAATTCTACATCCGAGATGTTAAGTTGCCTTAGGTCAGGATATATAACGTTATAGACGTATATAATATCCGCACCGAGACGTACGGAACGACACGAACGGGATTCTGTAAAACATTCCCAGCTAGGGGCTAGACGTGTTACGTTAGGTTATATTACATTATAGACATATATAATGATCCCACCGAGAATTGGCGCCGACCCGCCAGGAATGTTGTGAAATACTACATCTGAGATGTTAGGTTCCCTTAGGTTAGGATATATAAATTTATAGACGTATATAATGTCCGCACCGAGACGTACGGGAAGACATGAACGGGATTCTGTGAAACATTACCAGCGAGGGTCTAGGTGGGTTAGGTTAGGTTATATTACGATATAGACGTATATAATGTCCCCACCGAGAAGTAGGGGCCGACCCGCCAGGAATATTGGAAAATACTACATCCGAGATGTTAGGTTCCCTTAGGTTAGGATATATAACGTTATAGACGTATATAATGTCCTCACCGAGATGTACGGGCCGACACGACCGGGATTTTGTAAAACATTACCAACGAGGGTCTAGATGGGTTAGGTTAGGTTATATTACGATATAGACGTATATAATGTGCCCACCGAGAAGTAGGGTCCGACCCGCCAGGAATGTTGGAAAATACTACATCCGAGATGTTAGGTTCACTTAGGTTAGGATATATAACGTAATAGACGTATATAATGTCCGCACCGAGACGTACGGGCCGACACGACCGGGATTTTGTAAAACATTACCAGCGAGGGTCTAGATGGGTTAGGTTAGGTTATATTACGATATAGACGTATATAATTGTGCCCACCGAGAAGTAGGGGCCGACCCGCCAGAAATGTTGGAAAATTCTACATCCGAGATGTTAAGTTGCCTTAGGTTAGGATATATAACGTTATAGACGTATATAATGTCCTCACCGAGACGTACGGGCCGACACGACCGGGATTTTGTAAAACATTACCAGCGAGGCTCTAGATGGGTTAGGTTAGGTTATATTACGATATAGACGTATATAATGTGCCCACCGAGAAGTAGGGGCCGACCCGCCAGGAATGTTGGAAAATACTACTTCCGAGATGTTAGGTTCCCTTAGGTTAGGATATATAACGTTATAGACGTATATAATGTCCTCACCGAGATGTACGGGCCGACACGACCGGGATTTTGTAAAACATTACCAGCGAGGGTCTAGATGGGTTAGGTTAGGTTATATAACGATATAGACGTATATAATGTGCCCACCGAGAAGTAGGGGCCCACCCGCCAGAAATGTTGGAAAATTCTACATCCGAGATGTTAAGTTGCCTTAGGTCAGGATATATAACGTTATAGACGTATATAATATCCGCACCGAGACGTACGGGACGACACGAACGGGATTCTGTAAAACATTCCCAGCTAGGGGCTAGATGTGTTACGTTAGGTTATATTACATTATAGACATATATAATGATCCCACCGAGAATTGGCGCCGACCCGCCAGGAATGTTGTGAAATACTACATCGGGAGAGGTTAGGTTCCCTTAGGTTAGGATATATAAAATTATAGACGTATATAATGTCCGCACCGAGACGTCCGGGAAGACATGAACGGGATTCTGTGAAACATTACCAGCGAGGGTCTAGGTGGGTTAGGTTAGGTTATATTACGATATAGACGTATATAATGTCCCCACCGAGAAGTAGGGGCCGACCCTCCAGGAATGTTGGAAAATACTACATCCGAGATGTTAGGTTCCCTTAGGTTAGGATATATAATGTTATAGACGTATATAATGTCCTCACCGAGATGTACGGTCCGACACGACCGGGATTATGTAAAACATTACCAGCGAGGGTCTAGATGGGTTAGGTTAGGTTATATTACGATATAGACGTATATAATGTGCCCACCTAGAAGTAGGGGCCGACCCGCCAGGAATGTTGGAAAATACTACATCCGAGATGTTAGGTTCCCTCAGGTTAGGATATATAACGTTATAGACGTATATAATGTCCGCACCGAGACGTACGGGCCGACACGACCGGGATTTTGTAAAACATTACCAGCGAGGGTCTAGATGGGTTAGGTTAGGTTATATTACGATATAGACGTATATAATGTGCCCACCGAGAAGTAGGGACCCACCCGCCAGAAATGTTTGAAAATTCTACATCCGAGATGTTAAGTTGCCTTAGGTCAGGATATATAACGTTATAGACGTATATAATATCCGCACCGAGACGTACGGGACGACCCGAACGGGATTCTGTAAAACATTCCCAGCTAGGGGCTAGATGTGTTACGTTAGGTTATATTACATTATAGACATATATAATGATCCCACCGAGAATTGGAGCCGACCCGCCAGGAATGTTGTGAAATACTACATCCGAGATGTTAGGTTCTCTTAGGTTAGGATATATAACGTTATAGACGTATATAATGTCCTCACAGAGATGTACGGGCCGACACGACCGGGATTTTGTAAAACATTACCAGCGAGGGTCTAGATGGGTTAGGTTAGGTTATATTACGATATAGACGTATATAATGTGCCCACCGAGAAGTAGGGACCCACCCGCCAGAAATGTTTGAAAATTCTACATCCGAGATGTTAAGTTGCCTTAGGTCAGGATATATAACGTTATAGACGTATATAATATCCGCACCGAGACGTACGGGACGACCCGAACGGGATTCTGTAAAACATTCCCAGCTAGGGGCTAGATGTGTTACGTTAGGTTATATTACATTATAGACATATATAATGATCCCACCGAGAATTGGAGCCGACCCGCCAGGAATGTTGTGAAATACTACATCCGAGATGTTAGGTTCTCTTAGGTTAGGATATATAACGTTATAGACGTATATAATGTCCTCACAGAGATGTACGGGCCGACACGACCGGGATTTTGTAAAACATTACCAGCGAGGGTCTAGATGGGTTAGGTTAGGTTATATTACGATATAGACGTATATAATGTGCCCACCGAGAAGTAGGGGCCCACCCGCCAGAAATGTTGGAACATTCTACATCCGAGATGTTAAGTTGCCTTAGGTCAGGATATATAACGTTATAGACGTATATAATATCCGCACCGAGACGTACGGGACGACACGAACGGGATTCTGTAAAACATTCCCAGCTAGGGGCTAGATGTGTTACGTTAGGTTATATTACATTATAGACATATATAATGATCCCACCGAGAATTGGCGCCGACCCGCCAGGAATGTTGTGAAATACTTCATCGGGAGAGGTTAGGTTCGCTTAGGTTAGGATATATAAAATTATAGACGTATATAATGTCCGCACCGAGACGTCCGGGAAGACATGAACGGGATTCTGTGAAACATTACCAGCGAGGGTCTAGATGGGTTAGGTTAGGTTATATTACGATATAGACGTATATAATGTGCCCACCTAGAAGTAGGGGCCGACCCGCCAGGAATGTTGGAAAATACTACTTCCGAGATGTTAGGTTCCCTTAGGTTAGGATATATAACGTTATAGACGTATATAATGTCCTCACCGAGATGTACGGGCCGACACGACCGGGATTTTGTAAAACATTACCAGGGAGGGTCTAGATGGGTTAGGTTAGGTTATATAACGATATAGACGTATATAATGTGCCCACCGAGAAGTAGGGGCCCACCCGCCAGAAATGTTGGAAAATTCTACATCCGAGATGTTAAGTTGCCTTAGGTCAGGATATATAACGTTATAGACGTATATAATATCCGCACCGAGACGTACGGGACGACACGAACGGGATTCTGTAAAACATTCCCAGCTAGGGGCTAGATGTGTTACGTTAGGTTATATTACATTATAGACATATATAATGATCCCACCGAGAATTGGCGCCGACCCGCCAGGAATGTTGTGAAATACTACATCGGGAGAGGTTAGGTTCCCTTAGGTTAGGATATATAAAATTATAGACGTATATAATGTCCGCACCGAGACGTCCGGGAAGACATGAACGGGATTCTGTGAAACATTACCAGCGAGGGTCTAGGTGGGTTAGGTTAGGTTATATTACGATATAGACGTATATAATGTGCCCACCGAGAAGTAGGGACCCACCCGCCAGAAATGTTTGAAAATTCTACATCCGAGATGTTAAGTTGCCTTAGGTCAGGATATATAACGTTATAGACGTATATAATATCCGCACCGAGACGTACGGGACGACCCGAACGGGATTCTGTAAAACATTCCCAGCTAGGGGCTAGATGTGTTACGTTAGGTTATATTACATTATAGACATATATAATGATCCCACCGAGAATTGGAGCCGACCCGCCAGGAATGTTGTGAAATACTACATCCGAGATGTTAGGTTCTCTTAGGTTAGGATATATAACGTTATAGACGTATATAATGTCCTCACAGAGATGTACGGGCCGACACGACCGGGATTTTGTAAAACATTACCAGCGAGGGTCTAGATGGGTTAGGTTAGGTTATATTACGATATAGACGTATATAATGTGCCCACCGAGAAGTAGGGGCCCACCCGCCAGAAATGTTGGAAAATTCTACATCCGAGATGTTAAGTTGCCTTAGGTCAGGATATATAACGTTATAGACGTATATAATATCCGCACCGAGACGTACGGGACGACACGAACGGGATTCTGTAAAACATTCCCAGCTAGGGGCTAGATGTGTTACGTTAGGTAATATTACATTATAGACATATATAATGATCCCACCGAGAATTGGCGCCGACCCGCCAGGAATGGTGTGAAATACTACATCCGAGATGTTAGGTTCCCTTAGGTTAGGATATATAAATTTATAGACGTATATAATGTCCGCACCGAGAAGTACGGGAAGACATGAACGGGATTCTGTGAAACATTACCAGCGAGGGTCTAGGTGGGTTAGGTTAGGTTATATTACGATATAGACGTATATAATGTCCCCACCGAGAAGTAGGGGCCGACCCGCCAGGAATTTTGGAAAATACTACATCCGAGATTTTAGGTTCCCTTAGGTTAGGATATATAACGTTATAGACGTATATAATGTCCTCACCGAGATGTACGGGCCGACACGACCGGGATTTTGTAAAACATTACCAACGAGGGTCTAGATGGGTTAGGTTAGGTTATATTACGATATAGACGTATATAATGTGCCCACCGAGAAGTAGGGGCTCACCCGCCAGAAATGTTGGAAAATTCTACATCCGAGATGTTAAGTTGCCTTAGGTCAGGATATATAACGTTATAGACGTATATAATATCCGCACCGAGACGTACGGGACGACACGAACGGGATTCTGTAAAACATTCCCAGCTAGGGGCTAGATGTGTTACGTTAGGTTATATTACGTTATAGACGTATATAATGATCCCACCGAGAAGTGGCGCCGACCCGCCAGGAATGTTGTGAAATACTACATCCGAGATGTTAGGTTCCCTTAGGTTAGGATGTATAACGTTATAGACGTATATAATGTCCTCACCGAGATGTACGGGCCGACACGACCGGGATTTTGTAAAACATTACCAGCGAGGGTCTAGATGGGTTAGGTTAGGTTATATTACGATATAGACGTATATAATGTGCCCACCGAGAAGTAGGGGCCGACCCGCCAGGAATGTTGGAAAATACTACATCCGAGATGTTAGGTTCCCTTAGGTTAGGATATATAACGTTATAGACGTATATAATGTCCTCACAGAGATGTACGGGCCGACACGACCGGGATTTTGTAAAACATTACCAGCGAGGGTCTAGATGGGTTAGGTTAGGTTATATAACGATATAGACGTATATAATGTGCCCACCGAGAAGTAGGGGCCCACCCGCCAGAAATGTTTGAAAATTCTACATCCGAGATGTTAAGTTGCCTTAGGTCAGGATATATAACGTTATAGACGTATATAATATCCGCACCGAGACGTACGGGACGACACGAACGGGATTCTGTAAAACATTCCCAGCTAGGGGCTAGATGTGTTACGTTAGGTTATATTACATTATAGACATATATAATGATCCCACCGAGAATTGGCGCCGACCCGCCAGGAATGTTGTGAAATACTACATCGGGAGAGGTTAGGTTCGCTTAGGTTAGGATATATAAAATTATAGACGTATATAATGTCCGCACCGAGACGTCCGGGAAGACATGAACGGGATTCTGTGAAACATTACCAGCGAGGGTCTAGATGGGTTAGGTTAGGTTATATTACGATATAGACGTATATAATGTGCCCACCTAGAAGTAGGGGCCGACCCGCCAGGAATGTTGGAAAATACTACATCCGAGATGTTAGGTTCCCTCAGGTTAGGATATATAACGTTATAGACGTATATAATGTCCGCACCGAGACGTACGGGCCGACACGACCGGGATTTTGTAAAACATTACCAGCGAGGGTCTAGATGGGTTAGGTTAGGTTATATTACGATATAGACGTATATAATGTGCCCACCGAGAAGTAGGGGCTCACCCGCCAGAAATGTTGGAAAATTCTACATCCGAGATGTTAAGTTGCCTTAGGTCAGGATATATAACGTTATAGACGTATATAATATCCGCACCGAGAGGTACGGAACGACACGAACGGGATTCTGTAAAACATTCCCAGCTTGGGGCTAGACGTGTTACGTTAGGTTATATTACATTATAGACATATATAATGATCCCACCGAGAATTGGCGCCGACCCGCCAGGAATGTTGTGAAATACTACATCTGAGATGTTAGGTTCCCTTAGGTTAGGATATATAAATTTATAGACGTATATAATGTCCGCACCGAGACGTACGGGAAGACATGAACGGGATTCTGTGAAACATTACCAGCGAGGGTCTAGGTGGGTTAGGTTAGGTTATATTACGATATAGACGTATATAATGTCCCCACCGAGAAGTAGGGGCCGACCCGCCAGGAATATTGGAAAATACTACATCCGAGATGTTAGGTTCCCTTAGGTTAGGATATATAACGTTATAGACGTATATAATGTCCTCACCGAGATGTACGGGCCGACACGACCGGGATTTTGTAAAACATTACCAACGAGGGTCTAGATGGGTTAGGTTAGGTTATATTACGATATAGACGTATATAATGTGCCCACCGAGAAGTAGGGTCCGACCCGCCAGGAATGTTGGAAAATACTACATCCGAGATGTTAGGTTCACTTAGGTTAGGATATATAACGTAATAGACGTATATAATGTCCGCACCGAGACGTACGGGCCGACACGACCGGGATTTTGTAAAACATTACCAGCGAGGGTCTAGATGGGTTAGGTTAGGTTATATAACGATATAGACGTATATAATGTGCCCACCGAGAAGTAGGGGCCCACCCGCCAGAAATGTTGGAACATTCTACATCCGAGATGTTAAGTTGCCTTAGGTCAGGATATATAACGTTATAGACGTATATAATATCCGCACCGAGACGTACGGGACGACACGAACGGGATTCTGTAAAACATTCCCAGCTAGGGGCTAGATGTGTTACGTTAGGTTATATTACATTATAGACATATATAATGATCCCACCGAGAATTGGCGCCGACCCGCCAGGAATGTTGTGAAATACTACATCGGGAGAGGTTAGGTTCGCTTAGGTTAGGATATATAAAATTATAGACGTATATAATGTCCGCACCGAGACGTCCGGGAAGACATGAACGGGATTCTGTGAAACATTACCAGCGAGGGTCTAGATGGGTTAGGTTAGGTTATATTACGATATAGACGTATATAATGTGCCCACCTAGAAGTAGGGGCCGACCCGCCAGGAATGTTGGAAAATACTACATCCGAGATGTTAGGTTCCCTCAGGTTAGGATATATAACGTTATAGACGTATATAATGTCCGCACCGAGACGTACGGGCCGACACGACCGGGATTTTGTAAAACATTACCAGCGAGGGTCTAGATGGGTTAGGTTAGGTTATATTACGATATAGACGTATATAATGTGCCCACCGAGAAGTAGGGGCTCACCCGCCAGAAATGTTGGAAAATTCTACATCCGAGATGTTAAGTTGCCTTAGGTCAGGATATATAACGTTATAGACGTATATAATATCCGCACCGAGAGGTACGGAACGACACGAACGGGATTCTGTAAAACATTCCCAGCTAGGGGCTAGACGTGTTACGTTAGGTTATATTACATTATAGACATATATAATGATCCCACCGAGAATTGGCGCCGACCCGCCAGGAATGTTGTGAAATACTACATCTGAGATGTTAGGTTCCCTTAGGTTAGGATATATAAATTTATAGACGTATATAATGTCCGCACCGAGACGTACGGGAAGACATGAACGGGATTCTGTGAAACATTACCAGCGAGGGTCTAGGTGGGTTAGGTTAGGTTATATTACGATATAGACGTATATAATGTCCCCACCGAGAAGTAGGGGCCGACCCGCCAGGAATATTGGAAAATACTACATCCGAGATGTTAGGTTCCCTTAGGTTAGGATATATAACGTTATAGACGTATATAATGTCCTCACCGAGATGTACGGGCCGACACGACCGGGATTTTGTAAAACATTACCAACGAGGGTCTAGATGGGTTAGGTTAGGTTATATTACGATATAGACGTATATAATGTGCCCACCGAGAAGTAGGGTCCGACCCGCCAGGAATGTTGGAAAATACTACATCCGAGATGTTAGGTTCACTTAGGTTAGGATATATAACGTAATAGACGTATATAATGTCCGCACCGAGACGTACGGGCCGACACGACCGGGATTTTGTAAAACATTACCAGCGAGGGTCTAGATGGGTTAGGTTAGGTTATATTACGATATAGACGTATATAATTGTGCCCACCGAGAAGTAGGGGCCGACCCGCCAGAAATGTTGGAAAATTCTACATCCGAGATGTTAAGTTGCCTTAGGTTAGGATATATAACGTTATAGACGTATATAATGTCCTCACCGAGACGTACGGGCCGACACGACCGGGATTTTGTAAAACATTACCAGCGAGGGTCTAGATGGGTTAGGTTAGGTTATATTACGATATAGACGTATATAATGTGCCCACCGAGAAGTAGGGGCCGACCCGCCAGGAATGTTGGAAAATACTACTTCCGAGATGTTAGGTTCCCTTAGGTTAGGATATATAACGTTATAGACGTATATAATGTCCTCACCGAGATGTACGGGCCGACACGACCGGGATTTTGTAAAACATTACCAGCGAGGGTCTAGATGGGTTAGGTTAGGTTATATAACGATATAGACGTATATAATGTGCCCACCGAGAAGTAGGGGCCCACCCGCCAGAAATGTTGGAAAATTCTACATCCGAGATGTTAAGTTGCCTTAGGTCAGGATATATAACGTTATAGACGTATATAATATCCGCACCGAGACGTACGGGACGACACGAACGGGATTCTGTAAAACATTCCCAGCTAGGGGCTAGATGTGTTACGTTAGGTTATATTACATTATAGACATATATAATGATCCCACCGAGAATTGGCGCCGACCCGCCAGGAATGTTGTGAAATACTACATCGGGAGAGGTTAGGTTCCCTTAGGTTAGGATATATAAAATTATAGACGTATATAATGTCCGCACCGAGACGTCCGGGAAGACATGAACGGGATTCTGTGAAACATTACCAGCGAGGGTCTAGGTGGGTTAGGTTAGGTTATATTACGATATAGACGTATATAATGTCCCCACCGAGAAGTAGGGGCCGACCCTCCAGGAATGTTGGAAAATACTACATCCGAGATGTTAGGTTCCCTTAGGTTAGGATATATAATGTTATAGACGTATATAATGTCCTCACCGAGATGTACGGTCCGACACGACCGGGATTATGTAAAACATTACCAGCGAGGGTCTAGATGGGTTAGGTTAGGTTATATTACGATATAGACGTATATAATGTGCCCACCTAGAAGTAGGGGCCGACCCGCCAGGAATGTTGGAAAATACTACATCCGAGATGTTAGGTTCCCTCAGGTTAGGATATATAACGTTATAGACGTATATAATGTCCGCACCGAGACGTACGGGCCGACACGACCGGGATTTTGTAAAACATTACCAGCGAGGGTCTAGATGGGTTAGGTTAGGTTATATTACGATATAGACGTATATAATGTGCCCACCGAGAAGTAGGGACCCACCCGCCAGAAATGTTTGAAAATACTACATCCGAGATGTTAGGTTCACTTAGGTTAGGATATATAACGTAATAGACGTATATAATGTCCGCACCGAGACGTACGGGCCGACCCGACCGGGATTTTGTAAAACATTACCAGTGAGGGTCTAGATGGGTTAGGTTAGGTTATATTACGATATAGACGTATATAATTGTGCCCACCGAGAAGTAGGGGCCGACCCGCCAGAAATGTTGGAAAATTCTACATCCGAGATGTTAAGTTGCCTTAGGTTAGGATATATAAAGTTATAGACCTATATAATGTCCGCACCGAGACGTACGGGACGACACGAACGGGATTCTGTAAAACATTCCCAGCTAGGGGCTAGATGTGTTACGTTAGGTTATATTACGTTATAGACGTATATAATGATCCCACCGAGAAGTGGCGCCGACCCGCCAGGAATGTTGTGAAATACTACATCCGAGATGTTAGGTTCCCTTAGGTTAGGATATATAACGTTATAGACGTATATAATGTCCTCACCGAGATGTACGGGCCGACACGACCGGGATTTTGTAAAACATTACCAGCGAGGGTCTAGATGGGTTAGGTTAGGTTATATTACGATATAGACGTATATAATGTGCCCACCGAGAAGTAGGGGCCGACCCGCCAGGAATGTTGGAAAATACTACATCCGAGATGTTAGGTTCCCTTAGGTTAGGATATATAACGTTATAGACGTATATAATGTCCTCACCGAGATGTACGGGCCGACACGACCGGGATTTTGTAAAACATTACCAGCGAGGGTCTAGATGGGTTAGGTTAGGTTATATAACGATATAGACGTCTATAATGTGCCCACCGAGAAGTAGGGGCCCACCCGCCAGAAATGTTGGAAAATTCTACATCCGAGATGTTAAGTTGCCTTAGGTCAGGATATATAACGTTATAGACGTATATAATATCCGCACCGAGACGTACGGGACGAAACGAACGGGATTCTGTAAAACATTCCCAGCTGGGGGCTAGATGTGTTACGTTAGGTTATATTACATTATAGACATATATAATGATCCCACCGAGAATTGGCGCCGACCCGCCAGGAATGTTGTGAAATACTACATCGGGAGAGGTTAGGTTCGCTTAGGTTAGGATATATAAAATTATAGACGTATATAATGTCCGCACCGAGACGTCCGGGAAGACATGAACGGGATTCTGTGAAACATTACCAGCGAGGGTCTAGATGGGTTAGGTTAGGTTATATTACGATATAGACGTATATAATGTGCCCACCTAGAAGTAAGGGCCGACCCGCCAGGAATGTTGGAAAATACTACATCCGAGATGTTAGGTTCCCTCAGGTTAGGATATATAACGTTATAGACGTATATAATGTCCGCACCGAGACGTACGGGCCGACACGACCGGGATTTTGTAAAACATTACCAGCGAGGGTCTAGATGGGTTAGGTTAGGTTATATTACGATATAGACGTATATAATGTGCCCACCGAGAAGTAGGGGCTCACCCGCCAGAAATGTTGGAAAATTCTACATCCGAGATGTTAAGTTGCCTTAGGTCAGGATATATAACGTTATAGACGTATATAATATCCGCACCGAGACGTACGGAACGACACGAACGGGATTCTGTAAAACATTCCCAGCTAGGGGCTAGATGTGTTACGTTAGGTTATATTACATTATAGACATATATAATGATCCCACCGAGAATTGGCGCCGACCCGCCAGGAATGTTGTGAAATACTACATCCGAGATGTTAGGTTCCCTTAGGTTAGGATATATAAATTTATAGACGTATATAATGTCCGCACCGAGACGTACGGGAAGACATGAACGGGATTCTGTGAAACATTACCAGCGAGGGTCT
This sequence comes from Xylocopa violacea, assembly GCA_963969225.1. Taxonomy (NCBI): domain Eukaryota; kingdom Metazoa; phylum Arthropoda; class Insecta; order Hymenoptera; family Apidae; genus Xylocopa; species Xylocopa violacea. The sequence goes on along the minus strand of CAXAJV010000738.1, from coordinate 2,051,941 downwards.
AGGTGGGTTAGGTTAGGTTATATTACGATATAGACGTATATAATGTCCCCACCGAGAAGTAGGGGCCGACCCGCCAGGAATATTGGAAAATACTACATCCGAGATGTTAGGTTCCCTTAGGTTAGGATATATAACGTTATAGACGTATATAATGTCCTCACCGAGATGTACGGGCCGACACGACCGGGATTTTGTAAAACATTACCAACGAGGGTCTAGATGGGTTAGGTTAGGTTATATTACGATATAGACGTATATAATGTGCCCACCGAGAAGTAGGGTCCGACCCGCCAGGAATGTTGGAAAATACTACATCCGAGATGTTAGGTTCACTTAGGTTAGGATATATAACGTAATAGACGTATATAATGTCCGCACCGAGACGTACGGGCCGACACGACCGGGATTTTGTAAAACATTACCAGCGAGGGTCTAGATGGGTTAGGTTAGGTTATATTACGATATAGACGTATATAATTGTGCCCACCGAGAAGTAGGGGCCGACCCGCCAGAAATGTTGGAAAATTCTACATCCGAGATGTTAAGTTGCCTTAGGTTAGGATATATAAAGTTATAGACGTATATAATGTCCGCACCGAGACGTACGGGACGACACGAACGGGATTCTGTAAAACATTCCCAGCTAGGGGCTAGATGTGTTACGTTAGGTTATATTACGTTATAGACGTATATAATGATCCCACCGAGAAGTGGCGCCGACCCGCCAGGAATGTTGTGAAATACTACATCCGAGATGTTAGGTTCCCTTAGGTTAGGATATATAACGTTATAGACGTATATAATGTCCTCACCGAGATGTACGGGCCGACACGACCGGGATTTTGTAAAACATTACCAGCGAGGGTCTAGATGGGTTAGGTTAGGTTATATTACGATATAGACGTATATAATGTGCCCACCGAGAAGTAGGGGCCGACCCGCCAGGAATGTTGGAAAATACTACATCCGAGATGTTAGGTTCCCTTAGGTTAGGATATATAACGTTATAGACGTATATAATGTCCTCACCGAGATGTACGGGCCGACACGACCGGGATTTTGTAAAACATTACCAGCGAGGGTCTAGATGGGTTAGGTTAGGTTATATAACGATATAGACGTATATAATGTGCCCACCGAGAAGTAGGGGCCCACCCGCCAGAAATGTTGGAAAATTCTACATCCGAGATGTTAAGTTGCCTTAGGTCAGGATATATAACGTTATAGACGTATATAATATCCGCACCGAGACGTACGGGACGAAACGAACGGGATTCTGTAAAACATTCCCAGCTGGGGGCTAGATGTGTTACGTTAGGTTATATTACATTATAGACATATATAATGATCCCACCGAGAATTGGCGCCGACCCGCCAGGAATGTTGTGAAATACTACATCGGGAGAGGTTAGGTTCGCTTAGGTTAGGATATATAAAATTATAGACGTATATAATGTCCGCACCGAGACGTCCGGGAAGACATGAACGGGATTCTGTGAAACATTACCAGCGAGGGTCTAGATGGGTTAGGTTAGGTTATATTACGATATAGACGTATATAATGTGCCCACCTAGAAGTAGGGGCCGACCCGCCAGGAATGTTGGAAAATACTACATCCGAGATGTTAGGTTCCCTCAGGTTAGGATATATAACGTTATAGACGTATATAATGTCCGCACCGAGACGTACGGGCCGACACGACCGGGATTTTGTAAAACATTACCAGCGAGGGTCTAGATGGGTTAGGTTAGGTTATATTACGATATAGACGTATATAATGTGCCCACCGAGAAGTAGGGGCTCACCCGCCAGAAATGTTGGAAAATTCTACATCCGAGATGTTAAGTTGCCTTAGGTCAGGATATATAACGTTATAGACGTATATAATATCCGCACCGAGACGTACGGAACGACACGAACGGGATTCTGTAAAACATTCCCAGCTAGGGGCTAGATGTGTTACGTTAGGTTATATTACATTATAGACATATATAATGATCCCACCGAGAATTGGCGCCGACCCGCCAGGAATGTTGTGAAATACTACATCCGAGATGTTAGGTTCCCTTAGGTTAGGATATATAAATTTATAGACGTATATAATGTCCGCACCGAGACGTACGGGAAGACATGAACGGGATTCTGTGAAACATTACCAGCGAGGGTCTAGGTGGGTTAGGTTAGGTTATATTACGATATAGACGTATATAATGTCCCCACCGAGAAGTAGGGGCCGACCCGCCAGGAATATTGGAAAATACTACATCCGAGATGTTAGGTTCCCTTAGGTTAGGATATATAACGTTATAGACGTATATAATGTCCTCACCGAGATGTACGGGCCGACACGACCGGGATTTTGTAAAACATTACCAACGAGGGTCTAGATGGGTTAGGTTAGGTTATATTACGATATAGACGTATATAATGTGCCCACCGAGAAGTAGGGTCCGACCCGCCAGGAATGTTGGAAAATACTACATCCGAGATGTTAGGTTCACTTAGGTTAGGATATATAACGTAATAGACGTATATAATGTCCGCACCGAGACGTACGGGCCGACACGACCGGGATTTTGTAAAACATTACCAGCGAGGGTCTAGATGGGTTAGGTTAGGTTATATTACGATATAGACGTATATAATTGTGCCCACCGAGAAGTAGGGGCCGACCCGCCAGAAATGTTGGAAAATTCTACATCCGAGATGTTAAGTTGCCTTAGGTTAGGATATATAAAGTTATAGACGTATATAATGTCCGCACCGAGACGTACGGGACGACACGAACGGGATTCTGTAAAACATTCCCAGCTAGGGGCTAGATGTGTTACGTTAGGTTATATTACGTTATAGACGTATATAATGATCCCACCGAGAAGTGGCGCCGACCCGCCAGGAATGTTGTGAAATACTACATCCGAGATGTTAGGTTCCCTTAGGTTAGGATATATAACGTTATAGACGTATATAATGTCCTCACCGAGATGTACGGGCCGACACGACCGGGATTTTGTAAAACATTACCAGCGAGGGTCTAGATGGGTTAGGTTAGGTTATATTACGATATAGACGTATATAATGTGCCCACCGAGAAGTAGGGGCCGACCCGCCAGGAATGTTGGAAAATACTACTTCCGAGATGTTAGGTTCCCTTAGGTTAGGATATATAACGTTATAGACGTATATAATGTACTCACCGAGATGTACGGGCCGACACGACCGGGATTTTGTAAAACATTACCAGCGAGGGTCTAGATGGGTTAGGTTAGGTTATATAACGATATAGACGTATATAATGTGCCCACCGAGAAGTAGAGGCCGACCCGCCAGGAATGTTGGAAAATACTACATCCGAGATGTTAGGTTCCCTTAGGTTAGTATATATAACGTTATAGACGTATAGAATGTCCCCACCGAGAAGTACGGGCAGACACGACCGGGATTTTGTAAAACATTACCAGCGAGGGTCTAGATGGGTTAGGTTAGGTTATATTACGATATAGACGTATATAGTGAGCCCACCGAGAAGTATGGCCCGACCCGCCTGGAATGTTGGAAAATACTACATCCGAGATGTTAGGTTCCCTTAGGTTAGGGTATATAACGTTATAGACGTATATAATGTCCCCACGGCAAAGTACGGTCCGACACGACCGGGATTTTGTAAAACATTACCAGCGAGGGTCCAGATGGGTTAGGTTAGGTTATATTACGATACAGACGTATATAATGTGCCCACCGAGAAGTAGGGGCCGACCCGCCAGGAATGTTGGAAAATACTACACCCGAGATGTTAGGTTCCCTTAGGTTAGTATATATAACGTTATAGACGTATATAATGTCCCCACCGAGAAGTACGGGCAGACACGACTGGGATTTTGTAAAACATTACCAGCGAGGGTCTAGGTGTGTTAGGTTAGGTTATATTACGTTATAGACGTATATAATGATCCCACCGAGAAGTAGGGGCCGACCCGCCAGGAATGTTGGAAAATACTACACCCGAGATGTTAGGTTCCCTTAGGTTAGTATATATAACGTTATAGACGTATATAATGTCCCCACCGAGAAGTACGGGCAGACACGACTAGGATTTTGTAAAACATTACCAGCGAGGGTCTAGATGGGATATGTTAGGTTATATTACGATATAGACGTATATAATGTGCCCACCGAGAAGTAGGGGCCGACCCGCCAGGAATGTTGGAAAATACTAAATCCGAGATGTTAGGTTCCCTTAGGTTAGTATATATAACGTTATAGACGTATATAATGTCCCCACCGAGAAGTACGGGCAGACACGCCCGGGATTTTGTAAAACATTACCAGCGAGGGTCTAGATGGGTTAGGTTAGGTAATATTACGATATAGACGTATATAGTGTGCCCACCGAGAAGTAGGGGCCGACCCGCCTGGAATGTTGGAAAATACTACATCCGAGATGTTAGGTTCCCGTAGGTTAGGATATATAACGTTATAGACGTATATAATGTCCCCACCGGGAAGTACGGGCAGACACGACCGGGATTTTGTAAGACATTACCAGCGAGGGTCTAGATGGGTTAGGTTAGGTTATATTACGATATAGACGTATATAATGATCCCACCGAGAAGTAGGGGCCGACCCGCCAGGAATATTGGAAAATACTACATACGAGATGTTAGGTTCCCTCAGGTTAGGATATATAACGTTATAGACGTATATAATGTCCGCACCGAGACGTACGGGAAGACATGAACGGGATTCTGTGAAACATTACCAGCGAGGGTCTAGGTGGGTTAGGTTAGGTTATATTACGTTATAGACGTATATAATGTTCCCACCGAGAAGTAGGGGCCGACCCGCCTGGAATGTTGGAAAATACTACATCCGAGATGTTAGGTTCCCTTAGGTTAGGATATATAACGTTATAGACGTATATAATGTCCCCACGGCAAAGTACGGGCCGACACGACCGGGATTTTGTAAAACATTACCAGCGAGGGTCTAGATGGGTTAGGTTAGGTTATATTACGATATAGACGTATATAGTGTGCCCACCGAGAAGTAGGGGCCGACACGCCAGGAATGTTGGAAAATACTACATCCGAGATGTTAGGTTCCCTTAGGTTAGGATATATAACGTTATAGACGTATATAATGTCCCCACCGAGAAGTACGGGCAGACGCGAACGGGATTTTGTAAAACATTACCAGCGAAGGTCTAGATGGGTTAGGTTAGGTTATATTACGATATAGACGTATATAATGTGCCCACCGAGAAGTAGGGGCCGACCCGCCAGGAATGTTGGAAAATACTACATCCGAGATGTTAAGTTCCCTAAGGTTAGGATATATAAATTTATAGACGTATATAATGTCCGCACCGAGACGTACAGGAAGACATGAACGGGATTCTGTGAAACATTACCAGCGAGGGTCTAGGTGGGTTAGGTTAGGTTATATTACGATATAGACGTATATAATGTCCCCACCGAGAAGTAGGGGCCGACCCGCCAGGAATATTGGAAAATACTACATCCGAGATGTTAGGTTCCCTTAGGTTAGGATATATAACGTTATAGACGTATATAATGTCCTCACCGAGATGTACGGGCCGACACGACCGGGATTTTGTAAAACATTACCAACGAGGGTCTAGATGGGTTAGGTTAGGTTATATTACGATATAGACGTATATAATGTGCCCACCGAGAAGTAGGGTCCGACCCGCCAGGAATGTTGGAAAATACTACATCCGAGATGTTAGGTTCACTTAGGTTAGGATATATAACGTAATAGACGTATATAATGTCCGCACCGAGACGTACGGGCCGACACGACCGGGATTTTGTAAAACATTACCAGCGAGGGTCTAGATGGGTTAGGTTAGGTTATATTACGATATAGACGTATATAATTGTGCCCACCGAGAAGTAGGGGCCGACCCGCCAGAAATGTTGGAAAATTCTACATCCGAGATGTTAAGTTGCCTTAGGTTAGGATATATAAAGTTATAGACGTATATAATGTCCGCACCGAGACGTACGGGACGACACGAACGGGATTCTGTAAAACATTCCCAGCTAGGGGCTAGATGTGTTACGTTAGGTTATATTACGTTATAGACGTATATAATGATCCCACCGAGAAGTGGCGCCGACCCGCCAGGAATGTTGTGAAATACTACATCCGAGATGTTAGGTTCCCTTAGGTTAGGATATATAACGTTATAGACGTATATAATGTCCTCACCGAGATGTACGGGCCGACACGACCGGGATTTTGTAAAACATTACCAGCGAGGGTCTAGATGGGTTAGGTTAGGTTATATTACGATATAGACGTATATAATGTGCCCACCGAGAAGTAGGGGCCGACCCGCCAGGAATGTTGGAAAATACTACTTCCGAGATGTTAGGTTCCCTTAGGTTAGGATATATAACGTTATAGACGTATATAATGTACTCACCGAGATGTACGGGCCGACACGACCGGGATTTTGTAAAACATTACCAGCGAGGGTCTAGATGGGTTAGGTTAGGTTATATAACGATATAGACGTATATAATGTGCCCACCGAGAAGTAGAGGCCGACCCGCCAGGAATGTTGGAAAATACTACATCCGAGATGTTAGGTTCCCTTAGGTTAGTATATATAACGTTATAGACGTATAGAATGTCCCCACCGAGAAGTACGGGCAGACACGACCGGGATTTTGTAAAACATTACCAGCGAGGGTCTAGATGGGTTAGGTTAGGTTATATTACGATATAGACGTATATAGTGAGCCCACCGAGAAGTATGGCCCGACCCGCCTGGAATGTTGGAAAATACTACATCCGAGATGTTAGGTTCCCTTAGGTTAGGGTATATAACGTTATAGACGTATATAATGTCCCCACGGCAAAGTACGGTCCGACACGACCGGGATTTTGTAAAACATTACCAGCGAGGGTCCAGATGGGTTAGGTTAGGTTATATTACGATACAGACGTATATAATGTGCCCACCGAGAAGTAGGGGCCGACCCGCCAGGAATGTTGGAAAATACTACACCCGAGATGTTAGGTTCCCTTAGGTTAGTATATATAACGTTATAGACGTATATAATGTCCCCACCGAGAAGTACGGGCAGACACGACTGGGATTTTGTAAAACATTACCAGCGAGGGTCTAGGTGTGTTAGGTTAGGTTATATTACGTTATAGACGTATATAATGATCCCACCGAGAAGTAGGGGCCGACCCGCCAGGAATGTTGGAAAATACTACACCCGAGATGTTAGGTTCCCTTAGGTTAGTATATATAACGTTATAGACGTATATAATGTCCCCACCGAGAAGTACGGGCAGACACGACTAGGATTTTGTAAAACATTACCAGCGAGGGTCTAGATGGGATATGTTAGGTTATATTACGATATAGACGTATATAATGTGCCCACCGAGAAGTAGGGGCCGACCCGCCAGGAATGTTGGAAAATACTAAATCCGAGATGTTAGGTTCCCTTAGGTTAGTATATATAACGTTATAGACGTATATAATGTCCCCACCGAGAAGTACGGGCAGACACGCCCGGGATTTTGTAAAACATTACCAGCGAGGGTCTAGATGGGTTAGGTTAGGTAATATTACGATATAGACGTATATAGTGTGCCCACCGAGAAGTAGGGGCCGACCCGCCTGGAATGTTGGAAAATACTACATCCGAGATGTTAGGTTCCCGTAGGTTAGGATATATAACGTTATAGACGTATATAATGTCCCCACCGGGAAGTACGGGCAGACACGACCGGGATTTTGTAAGACATTACCAGCGAGGGTCTAGATGGGTTAGGTTAGGTTATATTACGATATAGACGTATATAATGATCCCACCGAGAAGTAGGGGCCGACCCGCCAGGAATATTGGAAAATACTACATACGAGATGTTAGGTTCCCTCAGGTTAGGATATATAACGTTATAGACGTATATAATGTCCGCACCGAGACGTACGGGAAGACATGAACGGGATTCTGTGAAACATTACCAGCGAGGGTCTAGGTGGGTTAGGTTAGGTTATATTACGTTATAGACGTATATAATGTTCCCACCGAGAAGTAGGGGCCGACCCGCCTGGAATGTTGGAAAATACTACATCCGAGATGTTAGGTTCCCTTAGGTTAGGATATATAACGTTATAGACGTATATAATGTCCCCACGGCAAAGTACGGGCCGACACGACCGGGATTTTGTAAAACATTACCAGCGAGGGTCTAGATGGGTTAGGTTAGGTTATATTACGATATAGACGTATATAGTGTGCCCACCGAGAAGTAGGGGCCGACACGCCAGGAATGTTGGAAAATACTACATCCGAGATGTTAGGTTCCCTTAGGTTAGGATATATAACGTTATAGACGTATATAATGTCCCCACCGAGAAGTACGGGCAGACGCGAACGGGATTTTGTAAAACATTACCAGCGAAGGTCTAGATGGGTTAGGTTAGGTTATATTACGATATAGACGTATATAATGTGCCCACCGAGAAGTAGGGGCCGACCCGCCAGGAATGTTGGAAAATACTACATCCGAGATGTTAAGTTCCCTAAGGTTAGGATATATAAATTTATAGACGTATATAATGTCCGCACCGAGACGTACAGGAAGACATGAACGGGATTCTGTGAAACATTACCAGCGAGGGTCTAGGTGGGTTAGGTTAGGTTATATTACGTTATAGACGTATATAATGATCCCACCGAGAAGTAGGGGCCGACCCGCCAGGAATGTTGGAAAATACTACATCCGAGATGTTAGGTTCCCTTAGGTTAGGATATATAAAGTTATAGACGTATATAATGTCCCCACGGCAAAGTACGGGCCGACACGACCTGGATTTTGTAAAACATTACCAGCGAGGGTCTAGATGGGTTATGTTAGGTTATATTCCGATATAGACGTATATAATGTGCCCACCGAGAAGTAGGGGCCGACCCGCCAGGAATGTTGGAAAATACTACATCCGAGATGTTAGGTTCCCTTAGGTTAGTATATATAACGTTATAGACGTATATAATGTCCCCACCGAGATGTACGGGCAGACACGACCGGGATTTTGTAAAACATTACCAGCGAGGGTCTAGATGGGTTAGGTTAGGTTATATTACGATATAGACGTATATAATGTGCCCACCGAGAAGTAGGGGCCGACCCGCCAGGAATGTTGGAAAATACTACTTCCGAGATGTTAGGTTCCCTTAGGTTAGGATATATAACGTTATAGACGTATATAATGTACTCACCGAGATGTACGGGCCGACACGACCGGGATTTTGTAAAACATTACCAGCGAGGGTCTAGATGGGTTAGGTTAGGTTATATAACGATATAGACGTATATAATGTGCCCACCGAGAAGTAGAGGCCGACCCGCCAGGAATGTTGGAAAATACTACATCCGAGATGTTAGGTTCCCTTAGGTTAGTATATATAACGTTATAGACGTATAGAATGTCCCCACCGAGAAGTACGGGCAGACACGACCGGGATTTTGTAAAACATTACCAGCGAGGGTCTAGATGGGTTAGGTTAGGTTATATTACGATATAGACGTATATAGTGAGCCCACCGAGAAGTATGGCCCGACCCGCCTGGAATGTTGGAAAATACTACATCCGAGATGTTAGGTTCCCTTAGGTTAGGGTATATAACGTTATAGACGTATATAATGTCCCCACGGCAAAGTACGGTCCGACACGACCGGGATTTTGTAAAACATTACCAGCGAGGGTCCAGATGGGTTAGGTTAGGTTATATTACGATACAGACGTATATAATGTGCCCACCGAGAAGTAGGGGCCGACCCGCCAGGAATGTTGGAAAATACTACACCCGAGATGTTAGGTTCCCTTAGGTTAGTATATATAACGTTATAGACGTATATAATGTCCCCACCGAGAAGTACGGGCAGACACGACTGGGATTTTGTAAAACACTACCAGCGAGGGTCTAGGTGTGTTAGGTTAGGTTATATTACGTTATAGACGTATATAATGATCCCACCGAGAAGTAGGGGCCGACCCGCCAGGAATGTTGGAAAATACTACACCCGAGATGTTAGGTTCCCTTAGGTTAGTATATATAACGTTATAGACGTATATAATGTCCCCACCGAGAAGTACGGGCAGACACGACTAGGATTTTGTAAAACATTACCAGCGAGGGTCTAGATGGGATATGTTAGGTTATATTACGATATAGACGTATATAATGTGCCCACCGAGAAGTAGGGGCCGACCCGCCAGGAATGTTGGAAAATACTAAATCCGAGATGTTAGGTTCCCTTAGGTTAGTATATATAACGTTATAGACGTATATAATGTCCCCACCGAGAAGTACGGGCAGACACGCCCGGGATTTTGTAAAACATTACCAGCGAGGGTCTAGATGGGTTAGGTTAGGTTATATTACGATATAGACGTATATAGTGTGCCCACCGAGAAGTAGGGGCCGACCCGCCTGGAATGTTGGAAAATACTACATCCGAGATGTTAGGTTCCCGTAGGTTAGGATATATAACGTTATAGACGTATATAATGTCCCCACCGGGAAGTACGGGCAGACACGACCGGGATTTTGTAAGACATTACCAGCGAGGGTCTAGATGGGTTAGGTTAGGTTATATTACGATATAGACGTATATAATGATCCCACCGAGAAGTAGGGGCCGACCCGCCAGGAATATTGGAAAATACTACATACGAGATGTTAGGTTCCCTCAGGTTAGGATATATAACGTTATAGACGTATATAATGTCCGCACCGAGACGTACGGGAAGACATGAACGGGATTCTGTGAAACATTACCAGCGAGGGTCTAGGTGGGTTAGGTTAGGTTATATTACGTTATAGACGTATATAATGTTCCCACCGAGAAGTAGGGGCCGACCCGCCTGGAATGTTGGAAAATACTACATCCGAGATGTTAGGTTCCCTTAGGTTAGGATATATAACGTTATAGACGTATATAATGTCCCCACGGCAAAGTACGGGCCGACACGACCGGGATTTTGTAAAACATTACCAGCGAGGGTCTAGATGGGTTAGGTTAGGTTATATTACGATATAGACGTATATAATGATCCCACCGAGAAGTAGGGGCCGACCCGCCAGGAATGTTGGAAAATACTACATCCGAGATGTTAGGTTCCCTTAGGTTAGGATATATAAAGTTATAGACGTATATAATGTCCCCACGGCAAAGTACGGGCCGACACGACCTGGATTTTGTAAAACATTACCAGCGAGGGTCTAGATGGGTTATGTTAGGTTATATTCCGATATAGACGTATATAATGTGCCCACCGAGAAGTAGGGGCCGACCCGCCAGGAATGTTGGAAAATACTACATCCGAGATGTTAGGTTCCCTTAGGTTAGTATATATAACGTTATAGACGTATATAATGTCCCCACCGAGATGTACGGGCAGACACGACCGGGATTTTGTAAAACATTACCAGCGAGGGTCTAGATGGGTTAGGTTAGGTTATATTACGATATAGACGTATATAATGTGCCCACCGAGAAGTAGGGGCCGACCCGCCAGGAATGTTGGAAAATACTACTTCCGAGATGTTAGGTTCCCTTAGGTTAGGATATATAACGTTATAGACGTATATAATGTACTCACCGAGATGTACGGGCCGACACGACCGGGATTTTGTAAAACATTACCAGCGAGGGTCTAGATGGGTTAGGTTAGGTTATATAACGATATAGACGTATATAATGTGCCCACCGAGAAGTAGAGGCCGACCCGCCAGGAATGTTGGAAAATACTACATCCGAGATGTTAGGTTCCCTTAGGTTAGTATATATAACGTTATAGACGTATAGAATGTCCCCACCGAGAAGTACGGGCAGACACGACCGGGATTTTGTAAAACATTACCAGCGAGGGTCTAGATGGGTTAGGTTAGGTTATATTACGATATAGACGTATATAGTGAGCCCACCGAGAAGTATGGCCCGACCCGCCTGGAATGTTGGAAAATACTACATCCGAGATGTTAGGTTCCCTTAGGTTAGGGTATATAACGTTATAGACGTATATAATGTCCCCACGGCAAAGTACGGTCCGACACGACCGGGATTTTGTAAAACATTACCAGCGAGGGTCCAGATGGGTTAGGTTAGGTTATATTACGATACAGACGTATATAATGTGCCCACCGAGAAGTAGGGGCCGACCCGCCAGGAATGTTGGAAAATACTACACCCGAGATGTTAGGTTCCCTTAGGTTAGTATATATAACGTTATAGACGTATATAATGTCCCCACCGAGAAGTACGGGCAGACACGACTGGGATTTTGTAAAACATTACCAGCGAGGGTCTAGGTGTGTTAGGTTAGGTTATATTACGTTATAGACGTATATAATGATCCCACCGAGAAGTAGGGGCCGACCCGCCAGGAATGTTGGAAAATACTACACCCGAGATGTTAGGTTCCCTTAGGTTAGTATATATAACGTTATAGACGTATATAATGTCCCCACCGAGAAGTACGGGCAGACACGACTAGGATTTTGTAAAACATTACCAGCGAGGGTCTAGATGGGATATGTTAGGTTATATTACGATATAGACGTATATAATGTGCCCACCGAGAAGTAGGGGCCGACCCGCCAGGAATGTTGGAAAATACTAAATCCGAGATGTTAGGTTCCCTTAGGTTAGTATATATAACGTTATAGACGTATATAATGTCCCCACCGAGAAGTACGGGCAGACACGCCCGGGATTTTGTAAAACATTACCAGCGAGGGTCTAGATGGGTTAGGTTAGGTTATATTACGATATAGACGTATATAGTGTGCCCACCGAGAAGTAGGGGCCGACCCGCCTGGAATGTTGGAAAATACTACATCCGAGATGTTAGGTTCCCGTAGGTTAGGATATATAACGTTATAGACGTATATAATGTCCCCACCGGGAAGTACGGGCAGACACGACCGGGATTTTGTAAGACATTACCAGCGAGGGTCTAGATGGGTTAGGTTAGGTTATATTACGATATAGACGTATATAATGATCCCACCGAGAAGTAGGGGCCGACCCGCCAGGAATATTGGAAAATACTACATACGAGATGTTAGGTTCCCTCAGGTTAGGATATATAACGTTATAGACGTATATAATGTCCGCACCGAGACGTACGGGAAGACATGAACGGGATTCTGTGAAACATTACCAGCGAGGGTCTAGGTGGGTTAGGTTAGGTTATATTACGTTATAGACGTATATAATGTTCCCACCGAGAAGTAGGGGCCGACCCGCCTGGAATGTTGGAAAATACTACATCCGAGATGTTAGGTTCCCTTAGGTTAGGATATATAACGTTATAGACGTATATAATGTCCCCACGGCAAAGTACGGGCCGACACGACCGGGATTTTGTAAAACATTACCAGCGAGGGTCTAGATGGGTTAGGTTAGGTTATATTACGATATAGACGTATATAATGATCCCACCGAGAAGTAGGGGCCGACCCGCCAGGAATGTTGGAAAATACTACATCCGAGATGTTAGGTTCCCTTAGGTTAGGATATATAAAGTTATAGACGTATATAATGTCCCCACGGCAAAGTACGGGCCGACACGACCTGGATTTTGTAAAACATTACCAGCGAGGGTCTAGATGGGTTATGTTAGGTTATATTCCGATATAGACGTATATAATGTGCCCACCGAGAAGTAGGGGCCGACCCGCCAGGAATGTTGGAAAATACTACATCCGAGATGTTAGGTTCCCTTAGGTTAGTATATATAACGTTATAGACGTATATAATGTCCCCACCGAGATGTACGGGCAGACACGACCGGGATTTTGTAAAACATTACCAGCGAGGGTCTAGATGGGTTAGGTTAGGTTATATTACGATATAGACGTATATAATGTGCCCACCGAGAAGTAGGGGCCGACCCGCCAGGAATGTTGGAAAATACTACTTCCGAGATGTTAGGTTCCCTTAGGTTAGGATATATAACGTTATAGACGTATATAATGTACTCACCGAGATGTACGGGCCGACACGACCGGGATTTTGTAAAACATTACCAGCGAGGGTCTAGATGGGTTAGGTTAGGTTATATAACGATATAGACGTATATAATGTGCCCACCGAGAAGTAGAGGCCGACCCGCCAGGAATGTTGGAAAATACTACATCCGAGATGTTAGGTTCCCTTAGGTTAGTATATATAACGTTATAGACGTATAGAATGTCCCCACCGAGAAGTACGGGCAGACACGACCGGGATTTTGTAAAACATTACCAGCGAGGGTCTAGATGGGTTAGGTTAGGTTATATTACGATATAGACGTATATAGTGAGCCCACCGAGAAGTATGGCCCGACCCGCCTGGAATGTTGGAAAATACTACATCCGAGATGTTAGGTTCCCTTAGGTTAGGGTATATAACGTTATAGACGTATATAATGTCCCCACGGCAAAGTACGGTCCGACACGACCGGGATTTTGTAAAACATTACCAGCGAGGGTCCAGATGGGTTAGGTTAGGTTATATTACGATACAGACGTATATAATGTGCCCACCGAGAAGTAGGGGCCGACCCGCCAGGAATGTTGGAAAATACTACACCCGAGATGTTAGGTTCCCTTAGGTTAGTATATATAACGTTATAGACGTATATAATGTCCCCACCGAGAAGTACGGGCAGACACGACTGGGATTTTGTAAAACATTACCAGCGAGGGTCTAGGTGTGTTAGGTTAGGTTATATTACGTTATAGACGTATATAATGATCCCACCGAGAAGTAGGGGCCGACCCGCCAGGAATGTTGGAAAATACTACACCCGAGATGTTAGGTTCCCTTAGGTTAGTATATATAACGTTATAGACGTATATAATGTCCCCACCGAGAAGTACGGGCAGACACGACTAGGATTTTGTAAAACATTACCAGCGAGGGTCTAGATGGGATATGTTAGGTTATATTACGATATAGACGTATATAATGTGCCCACCGAGAAGTAGGGGCCGACCCGCCAGGAATGTTGGAAAATACTAAATCCGAGATGTTAGGTTCCCTTAGGTTAGTATATATAACGTTATAGACGTATATAATGTCCCCACCGAGAAGTACGGGCAGACACGCCCGGGATTTTGTAAAACATTACCAGCGAGGGTCTAGATGGGTTAGGTTAGGTTATATTACGATATAGACGTATATAGTGTGCCCACCGAGAAGTAGGGGCCGACCCGCCTGGAATGTTGGAAAATACTACATCCGAGATGTTAGGTTCCCGTAGGTTAGGATATATAACGTTATAGACGTATATAATGTCCCCACCGGGAAGTACGGGCAGACACGACCGGGATTTTGTAAGACATTACCAGCGAGGGTCTAGATGGGTTAGGTTAGGTTATATTACGATATAGACGTATATAATGATCCCACCGAGAAGTAGGGGCCGACCCGCCAGGAATATTGGAAAATACTACATACGAGATGTTAGGTTCCCTCAGGTTAGGATATATAACGTTATAGACGTATATAATGTCCGCACCGAGACGTACGGGAAGACATGAACGGGATTCTGTGAAACATTACCAGCGAGGGTCTAGGTGGGTTAGGTTAGGTTATATTACGTTATAGACGTATATAATGTTCCCACCGAGAAGTAGGGGCCGACCCGCCTGGAATGTTGGAAAATACTACATCCGAGATGTTAGGTTCCCTTAGGTTAGGATATATAACGTTATAGACGTATATAATGTCCCCACGGCAAAGTACGGGCCGACACGACCGGGATTTTGTAAAACATTACCATAGAGGGTCTAGATGGGTTAGGTTAGGTTATATTACGATATAGACGTATATAGTGTGCCCACCGAGAAGTAGGGGCCGACACGCCAGGAATGTTGGAAAATACTACATCCGAGATGTTAGGTTCCCTTAGGTTAGGATATATAACGTTATAGACGTATATAATGTCCCCACCGAGAAGTACGGGCAGACGCGAACGGGATTTTGTAAAACATTACCAGCGAAGGTCTAGATGGGTTAGGTTAGGTTATATTACGATATAGACGTATATAATGTGCCCACCGAGAAGTAGGGGCCGACCCGCCAGGAATGTTGGAAAATACTACATCCGAGATGTTAAGTTCCCTAAGGTTAGGATATATAAATTTATAGACGTATATAATGTCCGCACCGAGACGTACAGGAAGACATGAACGGGATTCTGTGAAACATTACCAGCGAGGGTCTAGGTGGGTTAGGTTAGGTTATATTACGTTATAGACGTATATAATGATCCCACCGAGAAGTAGGGGCCGACCCGCCAGGAATGTTGGAAAATACTACATCCGAGATGTTAGGTTCCCTTAGGTTAGGATATATAAAGTTATAGACGTATATAATGTCCCCACGGCAAAGTACGGGCCGACACGACCTGGATTTTGTAAAACATTACCAGCGAGGGTCTAGATGGGTTATGTTAGGTTATATTCCGATATAGACGTATATAATGTGCCCACCGAGAAGTAGGGGCCGACCCGCCAGGAATGTTGGAAAATACTACATCCGAGATGTTAGGTTCCCTTAGGTTAGTATATATAACGTTATAGACGTATATAATGTCCCCACCGAGATGTACGGGCAGACACGCCCGGGATTTTGTAAAACATTACCAGCGAGGGTCTAGGTGGGTTAGGTTAGGTTATATTACGATATAGACGTATATAGTGTGCCCACCGAGAAGTAGGGGCCGACCCGCCTGGAATGTTGGAAAATACTACATCCGAGATGTTAGGTTCCCATAGGTTAGGATATATAACGTTATAGACGTATATAATGTCCCCACCGAGAAGTACGGGCAGACACGACCGGGATTTTGTAAAACATTACCAGCGAGGGTCTAGATGGGTTAGGTTAGGTTATATTACGTTATAGACGTATATAATGATCCCAACGAGAAGTAGGGGCCGACCCGCCAGGAATGTTGGAAAATACTACATACGAGATGTTAGGTTCCCTTAGGTTAGGATATATAACGTTATAGACGTATATAATGTCCCCACCGAGAAGTACGGGCAGACGCGAACGGGATTTTGTAAAACATTACCAGCGAAGGTCTAGATGGGTTAGGTTAGGTTATATTACGATATAGACGTATATAATGTGCCCACCGAGAAGTAGGGGCCGACCCGCCAGGAATGTTGGAAAATACTACATCCGAGATGTTAAGTTCCCTAAGGTTAGGATATATAAATTTATAGACGTATATAATGTCCGCACCGAGACGTACAGGAAGACATCAACGGGATTCTGTGAAACATTACCAGCGAGGGTCTAGGTGGGTTAGGTTAGGTTATATTACGTTATAGACGTATATAATGATCCCACCGAGAAGTAGGGGCCGACCCGCCAGGAATGTTGGAAAATACTACATCCGAGATGTTAGGTTCCCTTAGGTTAGGATATATAAAGTTATAGACGTATATAATGTCCCCACGGCAAAGTACGGGCCGACACGACCTGGATTTTGTAAAACATTACCAGCGAGGGTCTAGATGGGTTATGTTAGGTTATATTACGATATAGACGTATATAATGTGCCCACCGAGAAGTAGGGGCCGACCCGCCAGGAATGTTGGAAAATACTACATCCGAGATGTTAGGTTCCCTTAGGTTAGTATATATAACGTTATAGACGTATATAATGTCCCCACCGAGATGTACGGGCAGACACGCCCGGGATTTTGTAAAACATTACCAGCGAGGGTCTAGATGGGTTAGGTTAGGTTATATTACGATATAGACGTATATAGTGTGCCCACCGAGAAGTAGGGGCCGACCCGCCTGGAATGTTGGAAAATACTACATCCGAGATGTTAGGTACCCTTAGGTTAGGATATATAAATTTATAGACGTATATAATGTCCCCACCGAGAAGTACGGGCAGACACGACCGGGATTTTGTAAAACATTACCAGCGAGGGTCTAGATGGGTTAGGTTAGGTTATATTACGATATAGACGTATATAATGTGCCCACCGAGAAGTAGGGGCCGACCCGCCAGGAATGTTGGAAAATACTACATCCGAGATGTTAGGTTCCCTTATGTTAGTATATATAACGTTATAGACGTATATAATGTCCCCACCGAGATGTACGGGCAGACACGCCCGGGATTTTGTAAAACATTACCAGCGAGGGTCTAGATGGGTTAGGTTAGGTTATATTACGATATAGACGTATATAATGTGCCCACCGAGAAGTAGGGGCCGACCCGCCAGGAATGTTGGAAAATACTACATCCGAGATGTTAGGTTCCCTTAGGTTAGTATATATAACGTTATAGACGTATATAATGTCCCCACCGAGATGTACGGCAGACACGCCCGGGATTTTGTAAAACATTACCAGCGAGGGTCTAGATGGGTTAGGTTAGGTTATATTACGATATAGACGTATATAGTGTGCCCACCGAGAAGTAGGGGCCGACCCGCCTGGAATGTTGGAAAATACTACATCCGAGATGTTAGGTTCCCGTAGGTTAGGATATATAACGTTATAGACGTATATAATGTCCCCACCTAGAAGTACGGGCAGACACGACCGGGATTTTGTAAAACATTACCAGCGAGGGTCTAGATGGGTTAGGTTAGGTTATATTACGATATAGACGTATATAGTCTACCCACCGAGAAGTAGGTGCCGACCCGCCAGGAATGTTGGAAAATACTACATCCGAGATGTTAGGTACCCTTAGGTTAGGATATATAAATTTATAGACGTATATAATGTCCCCACCGAGAAGTACGGGCAGACACGACCGGGATTTTGTAAAACATTGCCAGCGAGGGTCTAGATGGGTTAGGTTAGGTTATATTACGATATAGACGTATATAATGTGCCCACCGAGAAGTAGGGGCCGACCCGCCAGGAATATTGGAAAATACGAAATCCGAGATGTTAGGTTCCCTTAGTTTAGGATATATAAATTTATAGACGTATATAATGTCCGCACCGAGACGTACGGGAAGACATGAACGGGATTCTGTGAAACAATACCAGCGAGGGTCTAGGTGGGTTAGGTTAGGTTATATTACGTTATAGACGTATATAATGTTCCCACCGAGAAGTAGGGGCCGACCCGCCTGGAATGTTGGAAAATACTACATCCGAGATGTTAGGTTCCCTTAGGTAAGGATATATAAAGTTATAGACGTATATAATGTCCCCACGGCAAAGTACGGGCCGACAAGACCGTGATTTTGTAAAACATTACCAGCGAGGGTCTAGATGGGTTAGGTTTGGTTATATTACGATATAGACGTATATAATGTGCCCACCGAGAAGTAGGGGCCGACCCGCCAGGAATATTGGAAAATACGACATCCGAGATGTTAGGTTCCCTTAGGTTAGTATATATAACATTATAGACGTATATAATGTACCCACCGAGAAGTACGGGCAGACACGACCGGGATTTTGTAAAACATTACCAGCGACGGTCTAGATGGGTTAGGTTAGGTTATATTACGATATAGACGTATATAGTGTGCCCACCGAGAAGTAGGGGCCGACCCGCCAGGAATGTTGGAAAATACTACATCCGAGATGTTAGGTTCCCTTACGTTAGGATATATAAATTTATAAACGTATATAATGGCCGCACCGAGACATACGGGACGACACGACCGGGATTCTGTAAAACATTCCCAGCTAGGGGCTAGATGTGTTAGGTTAGGTAATATTACGATATGGACGTATATAATGTGCCCACCGAGAAGTAGGGGCCGACCTGCCAGGAATGTTGGAAAATACTACATCCGAGATGTTAGGTTCCCTTAGGTTACGATATATAACGTTATAGACGTACATAAGGACCCAACCGAGAAGTACGGGTCGACACGACCTGGATTTTGTAAAACATTACCAGCGAGGGTCTAGATGGGTTATGTTAGGTTATATTCCGATATAGACGTATATAATGTGCCCACCGAGAAGTAGGGGCCGACCCGCCAGGAATGTTGGAAAATACTACATCCGAGATGTTAGGTTCCCTTAGGTTAGTATATATAACGTTATAGACGTATATAATGTCCCCACCGAGATGTACGGCAGACACGCCCGGGATTTTGTAAAACATTACCAGCGAGGGTCTAGATGGGTTAGGTTAGGTTATATTACGATATAGACGTATATAGTGTGCCCACCGAGAAGTAGGGGCCGACCCGCCTGGAATGTTGGAAAATACTACATCCGAGATGTTAGGTTCCCGTAGGTTAGGATATATAACGTTATAGACGTATATAATGTCCCCACCTAGAAGTACGGGCAGACACGACCGGGATTTTGTAAAACATTACCAGCGAGGGTCTAGATGGGTTAGGTTAGGTTATATTACGATATAGACGTATATAGTCTACCCACCGAGAAGTAGGTGCCGACCCGCCAGGAATGTTGGAAAATACTACATCCGAGATGTTAGGTACCCTTAGGTTAGGATATATAAATTTATAGACGTATATAATGTCCCCACCGAGAAGTACGGGCAGACACGACCGGGATTTTGTAAAACATTGCCAGCGAGGGTCTAGATGGGTTAGGTTAGGTTATATTACGATATAGACGTATATAATGTGCCCACCGAGAAGTAGGGGCCGACCCGCCAGGAATATTGGAAAATACGAAATCCGAGATGT
Source organism: Xylocopa violacea (assembly GCA_963969225.1). Taxonomy (NCBI): domain Eukaryota; kingdom Metazoa; phylum Arthropoda; class Insecta; order Hymenoptera; family Apidae; genus Xylocopa; species Xylocopa violacea. Next base: position 2,031,222 of record CAXAJV010000738.1, on the reverse strand, counting down.
TAGGTTCCCTTAGTTTAGGATATATAAATTTATAGACGTATATAATGTCCGCACCGAGACGTACGGGAAGACATGAACGGGATTCTGTGAAACAATACCAGCGAGGGTCTAGGTGGGTTAGGTTAGGTTATATTACGTTATAGACGTATATAATGTTCCCACCGAGAAGTAGGGGCCGACCCGCCTGGAATGTTGGAAAATACTACATCCGAGATGTTAGGTTCCCTTAGGTAAGGATATATAAAGTTATAGACGTATATAATGTCCCCACGGCAAAGTACGGGCCGACAAGACCGTGATTTTGTAAAACATTACCAGCGAGGGTCTAGATGGGTTAGGTTTGGTTATATTACGATATAGACGTATATAATGTGCCCACCGAGAAGTAGGGGCCGACCCGCCAGGAATATTGGAAAATACGACATCCGAGATGTTAGGTTCCCTTAGGTTAGTATATATAACATTATAGACGTATATAATGTACCCACCGAGAAGTACGGGCAGACACGACCGGGATTTTGTAAAACATTACCAGCGACGGTCTAGATGGGTTAGGTTAGGTTATATTACGATATAGACGTATATAGTGTGCCCACCGAGAAGTAGGGGCCGACCCGCCAGGAATGTTGGAAAATACTACATCCGAGATGTTAGGTTCCCTTACGTTAGGATATATAAATTTATAAACGTATATAATGGCCGCACCGAGACATACGGGACGACACGACCGGGATTCTGTAAAACATTCCCAGCTAGGGGCTAGATGTGTTAGGTTAGGTAATATTACGATATGGACGTATATAATGTGCCCACCGAGAAGTAGGGGCCGACCTGCCAGGAATGTTGGAAAATACTACATCCGAGATGTTAGGTTCCCTTAGGTTACGATATATAACGTTATAGACGTACATAAGGACCCAACCGAGAAGTACGGGTCGACACGACCGGGATTTTGTAAAACATTACAAGCGAGGGTCTAGGTGGGTTAGGTTAGGTTATATTACGATATAGACGTATATAATGTGCCCACCGAGAAGTAGGGGCCGACCCGCCAGGAATGTTGGAAAACACTACATCCGAGATGTTAAGTTCCCTAAGGTTAGGATATATAAATTTATAGACATATATAATGTCCGCACCGAGACGTACAGGAAGACATCAACGGGATTCTGTGAAACATTACCAGCGAGGGTCTAGGTGGTTTAGGTTAGGTTATATTACGTTATAGACGTATATAATGATCCCACCGAGAAGTAGGGGCCGACCCGCCAGGAATATTGGAAAATACTACATACGAGATATTAGGTTCCCTTAGGTTAGGATACATAACGTTATAGACGTATATAATGTCCCCACGGCAAAGTACGGGCCGACACGACCTGGATTTTGTAAAACATTACCAGCGAGGGTCTAGATGGGTTATGTTAGGTTATATTACGATATAGACGTATATAATGTGCCCACCGAGAAGTAGGGGGCGACCCGCCAGGAATGTTGGAAAATACTACATCCGAGATGTTAGGTTCCCTTAGGTTAGTATATATAACGTTACAGACGTATATAATGTCCCCACCGAGATGTACGGGCAGACACGCCCGGGATTTTGTAAAACATTATCAGCGAGGGTCTAGATGGGTTAGGTTAGGTTATATTACGATATAGACGTATATAGTGTGCCCACCGAGAAGTAGGGGCCGACCCGCCTGGAATGTTGGAAAATACTACATCCGAGATGTTAGGTTCCCGTAGGTTAGGATATATAACGTTATAGACGTATATAATGTCCCCACCGAGAAGTACGGGCAGACACGACCAGGATTTTGTAAAACATTACCAGCGAGGGACTAGATGGGTTAGGTTAGGTTATATTACGCTATAGACGTATATAGTGTACCCACCGAGAAGTAGGGGCCGACCCGCAAGGAATGTTGGAAAATACTACATCCGAGATGTTAGGTACCCTTAGGTTAGGATATATAAATTTATAGACGTATATAATGTCCCCACCGAGAAGTACGGGCAGACACGACCGGGATTTTGTAAAACATTACCAGCGAGGGTCTAGATGGGTTAGGTTAGGTTATATTACGATATAGACGTATATAATGTGCCCACCGAGAAGTAGGGGCCGACCCGCCAGGAATGTTGGAAAATACTACATCCGAGATGTTAGGTTCCCTTAGGTTAGTATATATAACGTTATAGACGTATATAATGTCCCCACCGAGATGTACGGGCAGACACGCCCGGGATTTTGTAAAACATTACCAGCGAGGGTCTAGATGGGTTAGGTTAGGTTATATTACGATATAGACGTATATAGTGTGCCCACCGAGAAGTAGGGGCCGACCCGCCTGGAATGTTGGAAAATACTACATCCGAGATGTTAGGTTCCCGTAGGTTAGGATATATAACGTTATAGACGTATATAATGTCCCCACCTAGAAGTACGGGCAGACACGACCGGGATTTTGTAAAACATTACCAGCGAGGGTCTAGATGGGTTAGGTTAGGTTATATTACGATATAGACGTATATAGTCTACCCACCGAGAAGTAGGGGCCGACCCGCCAGGAATGTTGGAAAATACTACATCCGAGATGTTAGGTACCCTTAGGTTAGGATATATAAATTTATAGACGTATATAATGTCCCCACCGAGAAGTACGGGCAGACACGACCGGGATTTTGTAAAACATTGCCAGCGAGGGTCTAGATGGGTTAGGTTAGGTTATATTACGATATAGACGTATATAATGTGCCCACCGAGAAGTAGGGGCCGACCCGCCAGGAATATTGGAAAATACGAAATCCGAGATGTTAGGTTCCCTTAGTTTAGGATATATAAATTTATAGACGTATATAATGTCCGCACCGAGACGTACGGGAAGACATGAACGGGATTCTGTGAAACAATACCAGCGAGGGTCTAGGTGGGTTAGGTTAGGTTATATTACGTTATAGACGTATATAATGTTCCCACCGAGAAGTAGGGGCCGACCCGCCTGGAATGTTGGAAAATACTACATCCGAGATGTTAGGTTCCCTTAGGTAAGGATATATAACGTTATAGACGTATATAATGTCCCCACGGCAAAGTACGGGCCGACACGACCGTGATTTTGTAAAACATTACCAGCGAGGGTCTAGATGGGTTAGGTTTGGTTATATTACGATATAGACGTATATAATGTGCCCACCGAGAAGTAGGGGCCGACCCGCCAGGAATATTGGAAAATACGACATCCGAGATGTTAGGTTCCCTTAGGTTAGTATATATAACATTATAGACGTATATAATGTACCCACCGAGAAGTACGGGCAGACACGACCGGGATTTTGTAAAACATTACCAGCGACGGTCTAGAAGGGTTAGGTTAGGTTATATTACGATATAGACGTATATAGTGTGCCCACCGAGAAGTAGGGGCCGACCCGCCAGGAATGTTGGAAAATACTACATCCGAGATGTTAGGTTCCCTTACGTTAGGATATATAAATTTATAAACGTATATAATGGCCGCACCGAGACATACGGGACGACACGACCGGGATTCTGTAAAACATTCCCAGCTAGGGGCTAGATGTGTTAGGTTAGGTAATATTACGATATGGACGTATATAATGTGCCCACCGAGAAGTAGGGGCCGACCTGCCAGGAATGTTGGAAAATACTACATCCGAGATGTTAGGTTCCCTTAGGTTACGATATATAACGTTATAGACGTACATAAGGACCCAACCGAGAAGTACGGGTCGACACGACCGGGATTTTGTAAAACATTACAAGCGAGGGTCTAGGTGGGTTAGGTTAGGTTATATTACGATATAGACGTATATAATATGCCCACCGAGAAGTAGGGGCCGACCCGCCAGGAATGTTGGAAAACAGTACATCCGAGATGTTAAGTTCCCTAAGGTTAGGATATATAAATTTATAGACATATATAATGTCCGCACCGAGACGTACAGGAAGACATCAACGGGATTCTGTGAAACATTACCAGCGAGGGTCTAGGTGGTTTAGGTTAGGTTATATTACGTTATAGACGTATATAATGATCCCACCGAGAAGTAGGGGCCGACCCGCCAGGAATATTGGAAAATACTACATACGAGATGTTAGGTTCCCTTAGGTTAGGATACATAACGTTATAGACGTATATAATGTCCGCACCGAGACGTACGGGAAGACATGAACGGGATTCTGTGAAACATTACCAGCGAGGGTCTAGGTGGGTTAGGTTAGGTTATATTACGTTATAGACGTATATAATGATCACACCGAGCAGTAGGGGCCGACCCGCCAGGAATGTTGGAAAATACTACATCCGAGATGTTAGGTTCCCGTAGGTTAGGATATATAACGTTATAGACGTATATAATGTCCCCACCGAGAAGTACGGGCAGACACGACCGGGATTTTGTAAAACATTACCAGCGAGGGTCTAGATGGGTTAGGTTAGGTTATATTACGATATAGACGTATATAATGTGCCCACCGAGAAGTAGGGGCCGACCCGCCAGGAATGTTGGAAAATACTACATCCGAGATGTTAGGTTCCCTTAGGTTAGGATATATAAATTTATAGACGTATATAATGTTCGCACCGATACGTCCGGGAAGACATGAACGGGATTCTGTGAAACATTACCAGAGAGGGTCTAGGTGGGTTAGGTGAGGTTATATTACGTTATAGACGTATATAATGTTCCCACCGAGAAGTAGGGGCCGACCCGACAGAAATGTTGGGAAATTCTACATCCGAGATGTTAGGTTCCCTTAGGTTAGGATATATAAAGTTATAGACGTATATAATGTCCCCACCGAGAAGTACGGGCCGACACGACCGGGATTTTGTAAAACACTACCAGCGAGGGTCTAGATGGCTTAGGTTAGGTTATATTACGTTATAGACGTATATAATGATCCCACCGAGAAGTAGGGGGCGACCCGCCAGGAATGTTGGAAAATACTACATCCGAGATGTTAGGTTCCCTTAGGTTAGTATATATAACGTTACAGACGTATATAATGTCCCCACCGAGATGTACGGGCAGACACGCCCGGGATTTTGTAAAACATTATCAGCGAGGGTCTAGATGGGTTAGGTTAGGTTATATTACGATATAGACGTATATAGTGTGCCCACCGAGAAGTAGGGGCCGACCCGCCTGGAATGTTGGAAAATACTACATCCGAGATGTTAGGTTCCCGTAGGTTAGGATATATAACGTTATAGACGTATATAATGTCCCCACCGAGAAGTACGGGCAGACACGACCAGGATTTTGTAAAACATTACCAGCGAGGGACTAGATGGGTTAGGTTAGGTTATATTACGCTATAGACGTATATAGTGTACCCACCGAGAAGTAGGGGCCGACCCGCAAGGAATGTTGGAAAATACTACATCCGAGATGTTAGGTACCCTTAGGTTAGGATATATAAATTTATAGACGTATATAATGTCCCCACCGAGAAGTACGGGCAGACACGACCGGGATTTTGTAAAACATTACCAGCGAGGGTCTAGATGGGTTAGGTTAGGTTATATTACGATATAGACGTATATAATGTGCCCACCGAGAAGTAGGGGCCGACCCGCCAGGAATGTTGGAAAATACTACATCCGAGATGTTAGGTTCCCTTAGGTTAGTATATATAACGTTATAGACGTATATAATGTCCCCACCGAGATGTACGGGCAGACACGCCCGGGATTTTGTAAAACATTACCAGCGAGGGTCTAGATGGGTTAGGTTAGGTTATATTACGATATAGACGTATATAGTGTGCCCACCGAGAAGTAGGGGCCGACCCGCCTGGAATGTTGGAAAATACTACATCCGAGATGTTAGGTTCCCGTAGGTTAGGATATATAACGTTATAGACGTATATAATGTCCCCACCTAGAAGTACGGGCAGACACGACCGGGATTTTGTAAAACATTACCAGCGAGGGTCTAGATGGGTTAGGTTAGGTTATATTACGATATAGACGTATATAGTCTACCCACCGAGAAGTAGGGGCCGACCCGCCAGGAATGTTGGAAAATACTACATCCGAGATGTTAGGTACCCTTAGGTTAGGATATATAAATTTATAGACGTATATAATGTCCCCACCGAGAAGTACGGGCAGACACGACCGGGATTTTGTAAAACATTGCCAGCGAGGGTCTAGATGGGTTAGGTTAGGTTATATTACGATATAGACGTATATAATGTGCCCACCGAGAAGTAGGGGCCGACCCGCCAGGAATATTGGAAAATACGAAATCCGAGATGTTAGGTTCCCTTAGTTTAGGATATATAAATTTATAGACGTATATAATGTCCGCACCGAGACGTACGGGAAGACATGAACGGGATTCTGTGAAACAATACCAGCGAGGGTCTAGGTGGGTTAGGTTAGGTTATATTACGTTATAGACGTATATAATGTTCCCACCGAGAAGTAGGGGCCGACCCGCCTGGAATGTTGGAAAATACTACATCCGAGATGTTAGGTTCCCTTAGGTAAGGATATATAACGTTATAGACGTATATAATGTCCCCACGGCAAAGTACGGGCCGACACGACCGTGATTTTGTAAAACATTACCAGCGAGGGTCTAGATGGGTTAGGTTTGGTTATATTACGATATAGACGTATATAATGTGCCCACCGAGAAGTAGGGGCCGACCCGCCAGGAATATTGGAAAATACGACATCCGAGATGTTAGGTTCCCTTAGGTTAGTATATATAACATTATAGACGTATATAATGTACCCACCGAGAAGTACGGGCAGACACGACCGGGATTTTGTAAAACATTACCAGCGACGGTCTAGAAGGGTTAGGTTAGGTTATATTACGATATAGACGTATATAGTGTGCCCACCGAGAAGTAGGGGCCGACCCGCCAGGAATGTTGGAAAATACTACATCCGAGATGTTAGGTTCCCTTACGTTAGGATATATAAATTTATAAACGTATATAATGGCCGCACCGAGACATACGGGACGACACGACCGGGATTCTGTAAAACATTCCCAGCTAGGGGCTAGATGTGTTAGGTTAGGTAATATTACGATATGGACGTATATAATGTGCCCACCGAGAAGTAGGGGCCGACCTGCCAGGAATGTTGGAAAATACTACATCCGAGATGTTAGGTTCCCTTAGGTTACGATATATAACGTTATAGACGTACATAAGGACCCAACCGAGAAGTACGGGTCGACACGACCGGGATTTTGTAAAACATTACAAGCGAGGGTCTAGGTGGGTTAGGTTAGGTTATATTACGATATAGACGTATATAATATGCCCACCGAGAAGTAGGGGCCGACCCGCCAGGAATGTTGGAAAACAGTACATCCGAGATGTTAAGTTCCCTAAGGTTAGGATATATAAATTTATAGACATATATAATGTCCGCACCGAGACGTACAGGAAGACATCAACGGGATTCTGTGAAACATTACCAGCGAGGGTCTAGGTGGTTTAGGTTAGGTTATATTACGTTATAGACGTATATAATGATCCCACCGAGAAGTAGGGGCCGACCCGCCAGGAATATTGGAAAATACTACATACGAGATGTTAGGTTCCCTTAGGTTAGGATACATAACGTTATAGACGTATATAATGTCCGCACCGAGACGTACGGGAAGACATGAACGGGATTCTGTGAAACATTACCAGCGAGGGTCTAGGTGGGTTAGGTTAGGTTATATTACGTTATAGACGTATATAATGATCACACCGAGCAGTAGGGGCCGACCCGCCAGGAATGTTGGAAAATACTACATCCGAGATGTTAGGTTCCCGTAGGTTAGGATATATAACGTTATAGACGTATATAATGTCCCCACCGAGAAGTACGGGCAGACACGACCGGGATTTTGTAAAACATTACCAGCGAGGGTCTAGATGGGTTAGGTTAGGTTATATTACGATATAGACGTATATAATGTGCCCACCGAGAAGTAGGGGCCGACCCGCCAGGAATGTTGGAAAATACTACATCCGAGATGTTAGGTTCCCTTAGGTTAGGATATATAAATTTATAGACGTATATAATGTTCGCACCGATACGTCCGGGAAGACATGAACGGGATTCTGTGAAACATTACCAGAGAGGGTCTAGGTGGGTTAGGTGAGGTTATATTACGTTATAGACGTATATAATGTTCCCACCGAGAAGTAGGGGCCGACCCGACAGAAATGTTGGGAAATTCTACATCCGAGATGTTAGGTTCCCTTAGGTTAGGATATATAAAGTTATAGACGTATATAATGTCCCCACCGAGAAGTACGGGCCGACACGACCGGGATTTTGTAAAACACTACCAGCGAGGGTCTAGATGGCTTAGGTTAGGTTATATTACGTTATAGACGTATATAATGATCCCACCGAGAAGTAGGGGCCGACCCGCCTGGAATGTTGGAAAATACTACATCCGAGATGTTAGGTTCCCTTAGGTTAGGATATATAACGTTATAGACGTATATAATGTCCCCACGGCAAAGTACGGGCCGACACGTCATGTATTTTGTAAAACATTACCAGCGAGGGTCTAGATGGGTTAGGTTAGGTAATATTACGATATAGACGTATATAATGTGCCCACCGAGAAGTAGGGTCCGACCCGCCAGGAATGTTGGAAAATACTACATCCGAGATGTTAGGTTCCCTTAGGTTAGTATATATAACGTTATAGACGTATATAATGTCCCCACCGAGAAGTACGGGCAGACAAGACCGGGATTTTGTAAAACATTACCAGCGAGGGTCTAGATGGTTTAGGTTAGGTTATATTACGTTATAGACGTATATAATGATCCCACCGAGAAGTAGGGGCCGACCCGCCAGGAATGTTGGAAAATACTACATCCGAGATGGTAGGTTCCCGTAGGTTAGGATATATAACGTTATAGACGTATATAATGTCCCCACCGAGAAGTACGGGCAGACACGACCGGGATTTTGTAAAACATTACCAGCGAGGGTCTAGATGGGTTAGGTTAGGTTATATTACGATATAGACGTATATAATGTGCCCACCGAGAAGTAGGGGCCGACCCGCCAGGAATATTGGAAAATACTACATCCGAGATGTTAGGTTCCCTTAGTTTAGGATATAGAAATTTATAGACGTATATAATGTCCGCACCGAGACGTACGGGAAGACATGAACGGGATTCTGTGAAACATTACCAGCGAGGGTCTAGGTGGGTTAGGTTAGGTTATATTACGTTATAGACGTATATAATGTTCCCACCGTGAAGTAGGGGCCGACCCGCCTGGAATGTTGGAAAATACTACATCCGAGATGTTAGGTTCCCTTAGGTTAGTATATATAACGTAATAGACGTATATAATGTCCCCACCGAAATGTGCGGGCAGACACGACCGGGATTTTGTAAAACATTACCAGCGAGTGTCTAGTGGGTTAGGTTAGGTTATATTACGATATAGACGTATATAGTGTACCCACCGAGAAGTAGGGGCCGACCCGCCAGGAATGTTGGAAAATACTACATCCGAGATGTTAGGTTCCCTTAGGTTAGGATATACAAATTTATAGACGTATATAATGTCCGCACAGAGACGTACAGGAAGACATGAACGGGACTCTGTGAAACAATACCAGCGAGGGTCTAGGTGCTTTAGGTTAGGTTATATTACGTTATAGACGTATATAATGATCACACCGAGAAGTAGTGGCCGACCCGCCAGGAATGTTGGAAAATACTACATCCGAGATGTTAGGTTCCCTTAGGTTAGTATATATAACGTTATAGACGTATATAATGTCCCCACCGAGAAGTACGGGCAGACACGACCGGGATTTTGTAAAACATTACCAGCGACGGTCTAGATGGGTTAGGTAAGGTTATATTACGATATAGACGTATATAATGTGCCCACCGAGAAGTAGGGGCCGACCCGCCAGGAATGTTGAAAAATACTACATCCGAGATGTCAGGTTCCCTTAGGTTAGGATATATAAATTTATAAACGTATATAATGTCCGCACCGAGACATACGGGACAACACGACCGGGATTCTGTAAAACATTCCCAGCTAGGGGCTAGATGTGTTAGGATAGGTTATATTACGATATGGACGTATATCATGTGCCCACCGAGAAGTAGGGGCCGACCTGCCAGGAATGTTGGAAAATACTACACCCGAGATGTTAGGTTCCCTTAGGTTACGATATATAACGTTATAGACGTACATAAGGCCCCAACCGAGAAGTACGGGTCGACACGACCGGGATTTTGTAAAACATTACCAGCGAGGATCTAGGTGGGTTAGGTTAGGTTATATTACGTTATAGACGTATATAATGTTCCCACCGAGAAGTAGGGGCAGACCCGCCAGAAATGTTGGAAAATTCTTCATCCGAGATGTTAAGTTGCCTTAGGTTAGGATACATAACGTTATAGACGTATATAATTTCCGCACCGAGACGTACGGAACGACACGACCTGGATTTTGTAAAACATTACCAGCGAGGGTCTAGATGGGTTAGGTTAGGTTATATTACGATATAGACGTATATAATGTGCCCACCGAGAAGTAGGGGCCGACCCGCCAGGAATGTTGGAAAATACTACATCCGAGATGTTAGGTTCCCTTAGGTTAGTATATATAACGTTATAGACGTATATAATGTTCCCACCGAGAAGTACGGGCAGACACGCCCGGGATTTTGTAAAACATTACCAGCGAGGGTCTAGGTGTGTTAGGTTAGGTTATATTACGTTATAGACGTATATAATGATCCCACCGAGAAGTAGGGGCCGACCCGCCAGGAATGTTGGAAAATACTACATCCGAGATGTTAGGTTCCCTTAGGTTAGGATATATAACGTTATAGACGTATATAATGTCCCCACGGCAAAGTACGGGCCGACACGACCTGGATTTTGTAAAACATTACCAGCGAGGGTCTAGATGGGTTATGCTAGGTTATATTACGATATAGACGTATATAATGTGCCCACCGAGAAGTAGGGGCCGACCCGCCAGGAATGTTGGAAAATACTACATCCGAGATGTTAGGTTCCCTTAGGTTAGTATATATAACGTTATAGACGTATATAATGTCCCCACCGAGAAGTACGGGCAGACACGCCCGGGATTTTGTAAAACATTACCAGCGAGGGTCTAGATGGGTTAGGTTAGGTTATATTACGATATAGACGTATATAGTGTGCCCACCGAGAAGTAGGGGCCGACCCGCCTGGAATGTTGGAAAATACTACATCCGAGATGTTAGGTTCCCGTAGGTTAGGATATATAACGTTATAGACGTATATAATCTCCCCACCGAGAAGTACGGGCAGACACGACCGGGATTTTGTAAGACATTACCAGCGAGGGTCTAGATGGGTTAGGTTAGGTTATATTACGATATAGACGTATATAATGATCCCACCGAGAAGTAGGGGCCGACCCGCCAGGAATATTGGAAAATACTACATACGAGATGTTAGGTTCCCTCAGGTTAGGATATATAACGTTATAGACGTATATAATTTCCCCACCGAGAAGTACGGGCAGACGCGAACGGGATTTTGTAAAACATTACCAGCGAAGGTCTAGATGGGTTAGGTTAGGTTATATTACGATATAGACGTATATAATGTGCCCACCGAGAAGTAGGGGCCGACCCGCCAGGAATGTTGGAAAATACTACATCCGAGATGTTAGGTTCCCTTAGGTTAGTATATATAACGTTATAGACGTGTATAATGTCCCCACCGAGATGTACGGGCAGACACGCCCGGGATTTTGTAAAACATTACCAGCGAGGGTCTAGATGGGTTAGGTTAGGTTATATTACGATATAGACGTATATAGTGTGCCCACCGAGAAGTAGGGGCCGACCCGCCTGGAATGTTGGAAAATACTACATCCGAGATGTTAGGTTCCCGTAGGTTAGGATATATAACGTTATAGACGTATATAATGTCCCCACCGAGAAGTACGGGCAGACACGACCGGGATTTTGTAAAACATTACCAGCGAGGGTCTAGATGGGTTAGGTTAGGTTATATTACGTTATAGACGTATATAATAATCCCAACGAGAAGTAGGGGCCGACCCGCCAGGAATGTTGGAAAATACTACATACGAGATGTTAGGTTCCCTTAGGTTAGGATATATAACGTTATAGACGTATATAATGTCCCCACGGCAAAGTACGGGCCGACACGACCTGGATTTTGTAAAACATTACCAGCGAGGGTCTAGATGGGTTATGTTAGGTTATATTACGATATAGACGTATATAATGTGCCCACCGAGAAGTAGGGGCCGACCCGCCAGGAATGTTGGAAAATACTACATCCGAGATGTTAGGTTCCCTTAGGTTAGTATATATAACGTTATAGACGTATATAATGTCCCCACCGAGATGTACGGGCAGACACGCCCGGGATTTTGTAAAACATTACCAGCGAGGGTCTAGATGGGTTAGGTTAGGTTATATTACGATATAGACGTATATAGTGTGCCCACCGAGAAGTAGGGGCCGACCCGCCTGGAATGTTGGAAAATACTACATCCGAGATGTTGGGTTCCCGTAGGTTAGGATATATAACGTTATAGACGTATATAATGTCCCCACCGAGAAGTACGGGCAGACACGACCGGGATTTTGTAAAACATTACCAGCGAGGGTCTAGATGGGTTAGGTTAGGTTATATTACGATATAGACGTATATAGTGTACCCACCGAGAAGTAGGGGCCGACCCGCCAGGAATGTTGGAAAATACTACATCCGAGATGTTAGGTACCCTTAGGTTAGGATATATAAATTTATAGACGTATATAATGTCCCCACCGAGAAGTACGGGCAGACACGACCGGGATTTTGTAAAACATTACCAGCGAGGGTCTAGATGGGTTAGGTTAGGTTATATTACGATATAGACGTATATAGTGTGCCCACCGAGAAGTAGGGGCCGACCCGCCTGGAATGTTGGAAAATACTACATCCGAGATGTTAGGTTCCCGTAGGTTAGGATATATAACGTTATAGACGTATATAATGTCCCCACGGCAAAGTACGGGCCGACACGACCGTGATTTTGTAAAACATTACCAGCGAGGGTCTAGCTGGTTTAGGTTAGGTTATATTACGTTATAGACGTATATAATGATCCCACCGAGAAGTAGGGGCCGACCCGCCAGGAATATTGGAAAATACTACATACGAGATGTTAGGTTCCCTTAGGTTAGGATACATAACGTTATAGACGTATATAATGTCCGCACCGAGACGTACGGGAAGACATGAACGGGATTCTGTGAAACATTACCAGCGAGGGTCTAGGTGGGTTAGGTTAGGTTATATTACGTTATAGACGTATATAATGATCACACCGAGCAGTAGGGGCCGACCCGCCAGGAATGTTGGAAAATACTACATCCGAGATGTTAGGTTCCCGTAGGTTAGGATATATAACGTTATAGACGTATATAATGTCCCCACCGAGAAGTACGGGCAGACACGACCGGGATTTTGTAAAACATTACCAGCGAGGGTCTAGATGGGTTAGGTTAGGTTATATTACGATATAGACGTATATAATGTGCCCACCGAGAAGTAGGGGCCGACCCGCCAGGAATGTTGGAAAATACTACATCCGAGATGTTAGGTTCCCTTAGGTTAGTATATATAACGTTATAGACGTGTATAATGTCCCCACCGAGATGTACGGGCAGACACGCCCGGGATTTTGTAAAACATTACCAGCGAGGGTCTAGATGGGTTAGGTTAGGTTATATTACGATATAGACGTATATAGTGTGCCCACCGAGAAGTAGGGGCCGACCCGCCTGGAATGTTGGAAAATACTACATCCGAGATGTTAGGTTCCCGTAGGTTAGGATATATAACGTTATAGACGTATATAATGTCCCCACCGAGAAGTACGGGCAGACACGACCGGGATTTTGTAAAACATTACCAGCGAGGGTCTAGATGGGTTAGGTTAGGTTATATTACGTTATAGACGTATATAATAATCCCAACGAGAAGTAGGGGCCGACCCGCCAGGAATGTTGGAAAATACTACATACGAGATGTTAGGTTCCCTTAGGTTAGGATATATAACGTTATAGACGTATATAATGTCCCCACGGCAAAGTACGGGCCGACACGACCTGGATTTTGTAAAACATTACCAGCGAGGGTCTAGATGGGTTATGTTAGGTTATATTACGATATAGACGTATATAATGTGCCCACCGAGAAGTAGGGGCCGACCCGCCAGGAATGTTGGAAAATACTACATCCGAGATGTTAGGTTCCCTTAGGTTAGTATATATAACGTTATAGACGTATATAATGTCCCCACCGAGATGTACGGGCAGACACGCCCGGGATTTTGTAAAACATTACCAGCGAGGGTCTAGATGGGTTAGGTTAGGTTATATTACGATATAGACGTATATAGTGTGCCCACCGAGAAGTAGGGGCCGACCCGCCTGGAATGTTGGAAAATACTACATCCGAGATGTTGGGTTCCCGTAGGTTAGGATATATAACGTTATAGACGTATATAATGTCCCCACCGAGAAGTACGGGCAGACACGACCGGGATTTTGTAAAACATTACCAGCGAGGGTCTAGATGGGTTAGGTTAGGTTATATTACGATATAGACGTATATAGTGTACCCACCGAGAAGTAGGGGCCGACCCGCCAGGAATGTTGGAAAATACTACATCCGAGATGTTAGGTACCCTTAGGTTAGGATATATAAATTTATAGACGTATATAATGTCCCCACCGAGAAGTACGGGCAGACACGACCGGGATTTTGTAAAACATTACCAGCGAGGGTCTAGATGGGTTAGGTTAGGTTATATTACGATATAGACGTATATAGTGTGCCCACCGAGAAGTAGGGGCCGACCCGCCTGGAATGTTGGAAAATACTACATCCGAGATGTTAGGTTCCCGTAGGTTAGGATATATAACGTTATAGACGTATATAATGTCCCCACGGCAAAGTACGGGCCGACACGACCGTGATTTTGTAAAACATTACCAGCGAGGGTCTAGCTGGTTTAGGTTAGGTTATATTACGTTATAGACGTATATAATGATCCCACCGAGAAGTAGGGGCCGACCCGCCAGGAATATTGGAAAATACTACATACGAGATGTTAGGTTCCCTTAGGTTAGGATACATAACGTTATAGACGTATATAATGTCCGCACCGAGACGTACGGGAAGACATGAACGGGATTCTGTGAAACATTACCAGCGAGGGTCTAGGTGGGTTAGGTTAGGTTATATTACGTTATAGACGTATATAATGATCACACCGAGCAGTAGGGGCCGACCCGCCAGGAATGTTGGAAAATACTACATCCGAGATGTTAGGTTCCCGTAGGTTAGGATATATAACGTTATAGACGTATATAATGTCCCCACCGAGAAGTACGGGCAGACACGACCGGGATTTTGTAAAACATTACCAGCGAGGGTCTAGATGGGTTAGGTTAGGTTATATTACGATATAGACGTATATAATGTGCCCACCGAGAAGTAGGGGCCGACCCGCCAGGAATGTTGGAAAATACTACATCCGAGATGTTAGGTTCCCTTAGGTTAGGATATATAAATTTATAGACGTATATAATGTTCGCACCGATACGTCCGGGAAGACATGAACGGGATTCTGTGAAACATTACCAGAGAGGGTCTAGGTGGGTTAGGTAAGGTTATATTACGTTATAGACGTATATAATGTTCCCACCGAGAAGTAGGGGCCGACCCGACAGAAATGTTGGGAAATTCTACATCCGAGATGTTAGGTTCCCTTAGGTTAGGATATATAAAGTTATAGACGTATATAATGTCCCCACCGAGAAGTACGGGCCGACACGACCGGGATTTTGTAAAACACTACCAGCGAGGGTCTAGATGGCTTAGGTTAGGTTATATTACGTTATAGACGTATATAATGATCCCACCGAGAAGTAGGGGCCGACCCGCCTGGAATGTTGGAAAATACTACATCCGAGATGTTAGGTTCCCTTAGGTTAGGATATATAACGTTATAGACGTATATAATGTCCCCACGGCAAAGTACGGGCCGACACGTCCTGTATTTTGTAAAACATTACCAGCGAGGGTCTAGATGGGTTAGGTTAGGTAATATTACGATATAGACGTATATAATGTGCCCACCGAGAAGTAGGGTCCGACCCGCCAGGAATGTTGGAAAATACTACATCCGAGATGTTAGGTTCCCTTAGGTTAGTATATATAACGTTATAGACGTATATAATGTCCCCACCGAGAAGTACGGGCAGACAAGACCGGGATTTTGTAAAACATTACCAGCGAGGGTCTAGATGGTTTAGGTTAGGTTATATTACGTTATAGACGTATATAATGATCCCACCGAGAAGTAGGGGCCGACCCGCCAGGAATGTTGGAAAATACTACATCCGAGATGGTAGGTTCCCGTAGGTTAGGATATATAACGTTATAGACGTATATAATGTCCCCACCGAGAAGTACGGGCAGACACGACCGGGATTTTGTAAAACATTACCAGCGAGGGTCTAGTGGGTTAGGTTAGGTTATATTACGATATAGACGTATATAGTGTACCCACCGAGAAGTAGGGGCCGACCCGCCAGGAATGTTGGAAAATACTACATCCGAGATGTTAGGTTCCCTTAGGTTAGGATATACAAATTTATAGACGTATATAATGTCCGCACAGAGACGTACAGGAAGACATGAACGGGACTCTGTGAAACAATACCAGCGAGGGTCTAGGTGCTTTAGGTTAGGTTATATTACGTTATAGACGTATATAATGATCACACCGAGAAGTAGTGGCCGACCCGCCAGGAATGTTGGAAAATACTACATCCGAGATGTTAGGTTCCCTTAGGTTAGTATATATAACGTTATAGACGTATATAATGTCCCCACCGAGAAGTACGGGCAGACACGACCGGGATTTTGTAAAACATTACCAGCGACGGTCTAGATGGGTTAGGTAAGGTTATATTACGATATAGACATATATAATGTGCCCACCGAGAAGTAGGGGCCGACCCGCCAGGAATGTTGAAAAATACTACATCCGAGATGTCAGGTTCCCTTAGGTTAGGATATATAAATTTATAAACGTATATAATGTCCGCACCGAGACATACGGGACAACACGACCGGGATTCTGTAAAACATTCCCAGCTAGGGGCTAGATGTGTTAGGATAGGTTATATTACGATATGGACGTATATCATGTGCCCACCGAGAAGTAGGGGCCGACCTGCCAGGAATGTTGGAAAATACTACACCCGAGATGTTAGGTTCCCTTAGGTTACGATATATAACGTTATAGACGTACATAAGGCCCCAACCGAGAAGTACGGGTCGACACGACCGGGATTTTGTAAAACATTACCAGCGAGGATCTAGGTGGGTTAGGTTAGGTTATATTACGTTATAGACGTATATAATGTTCCCACCGAGAAGTAGGGGCAGACTCGCCAGAAATGTTGGAAAATTCTTCATCCGAGATGTTAAGTTGCCTTAGGTTAGGATACATAACGTTATAGACGTATATAATTTCCGCACCGAGACGTACGGAACGACACGACCTGGATTTTGTAAAACATTACCAGCGAGGGTCTAGATGGGTTAGGTTAGGTTATATTACGATATAGACGTATATAATGTGCCCACCGAGAAGTAGGGGCCGACCCGCCAGGAATGTTGGAAAATACTACATCCGAGATGTTAGGTTCCCTTAGGTTAGTATATATAACGTTATAGACGTATATAATGTCCCCACCGAGAAGTACGGGCAGACACGCCCGGGATTTTGTAAAACATTACCAGCGAGGGTCTAGGTGTGTTAGGTTAGGTTATATTACGTTATAGACGTATATAATGATCCCACCGAGAAGTAGGGGCCGACCCGCCAGGAATGTTGGAAAATACTACATCCGAGATGTTAGGTTCCCTTAGGTTAGGATATATAACGTTATAGACGTATATAATGTCCCCACGGCAAAGTACGGGCCGACACGACCTGGATTTTGTAAAACATTACCAGCGAGGGTCTAGATGGGTTATGCTAGGTTATATTACGATATAGACGTATATAATGTGCCCACCGAGAAGTAGGGGCCGACCCGCCAGGAATGTTGGAAAATACTACATCCGAGATGTTAGGTTCCCTTAGGTTAGTATATATAACGTTATAGACGTATATAATGTCCCCACCGAGAAGTACGGGCAGACACGCCCGGGATTTTGTAAAACATTCCCAGCGAGGGTCTAGATGGGTTAGGTTAGGTTATATTACGATATAGACGTATATAGTGTGCCCACCGAGAAGTAGGGGCCGACCCGCCAGGAATGTTGGAAAATACTACATACGAGATGTTAGGTTCCCTTGGGTTAGGATATATAACGTTATAGACGTATATAATGTCCCCACCGAGAAGTACGGGCAGACGCGAACGGGATTTTGTAAAACATTACCAGCGAAGGTCTAGATGGGTTAGGTTAGGTTATATTACGATATAGACGTATATAATGTGCCCACCGAGAAGTAGGGGCCGACCCGCCAGGAATGTTGGAAAATACTACATCCGAGATGTTAGGTTCCCTTAGGTTAGTATATATAACGTTATAGACGTATATAATGTCCCCACCGAGATGTACGGGCAGACACGCCCGGGATTTTGTAAAACATTACCAGCGAGGGTCTAGATGGGTTAGGTTAGGTTATATTACGATATAGACGTATATAGTGTGCCCACCGAGAAGTAGGGGCCGACCCGCCTGGAATGTTGGAAAATACTACATCCGAGATGTTGGGTTCCCTTAGGTTAGGATATATAAATTTATAGACGTATATAATGTCCGGACAGAGACGTACAGGAAGACATGAACGGGATTCTGTGAAACAATACCAGCGAGGGTCTAGGTGGGTTAGGTTAGGTTATATTACGTCATAGACGTATATAATGATCACACCGAGCAGTAGGGGCCGACCCGCCAGGAATGTTGGAAAATACTACATCCGAGATGTTAGGTTCCCTTAGGTTAGGATATATAACGTTATAGACGTATATAATGTCCCCACCGAGAAGTACGGGCAGACACGACCGGGATTTTGTAAAACATTACCAGCGAGGGTCTAGATGGGTTAGGTTAGGTTATATTACGATATAGACGTATATAATGTGCCCACCGAGAAGTAGGGGCCGACCCGCCAGGAATATTGGAAAATACTACATCCGAGATGTTAGGTTCCCTTAGTTTAGGATATATAAATTTATAGACGTATATAATATCCGCACCGAGACGTACGGGAAGACATGAACGGGATTCTGTGAAACATTACTAGCGAGGGTCTAGGTGGGTTAGGTTAGGTTATATTACGATATAAACGTATATAGTGTGCCCACCGAGAAGTAGGGGCCGACCCGCCAGGAATGTTGGAAAATACTACATCCGAGATGTTAGGTTGCCTTAGGTTAGAATATATAAATTTATAGACGTATATAATGTCCGCACCGAGGCGTACAGGAAGACATGAACGGGATTCTGTGAAACAATACCAGCGAGGGTCTAGGTGGGTTAGGTTAGGTTATATTACGTTATAGACGTATATAATGATCCCACCGAGAAGTGGGGGCCGACCCGCCAGGAATGTTGGAAAATACTACATACGAGATGTTAGGTTCCCTTGGGTTAGGATATATAACGTTATAGACGTATATAATGTCCCCACCGAGAAGTACGGGCAGACGCGAACGGGATTTTGTAAAACATTACCAGCGAAGGTCTAGATGGGTTAGGTTAGGTTATATTACGATATAGACGTATATAATGTGCCCACCGAGAAGTAGGGGCCGACCCGCCAGGAATGTTGGAAAATACTACATCCGAGATGTTAAGTTCCCTAAGGTTAGGATATATAAATTTATAGACATATATAATGTCCGAACCGAGACGTACAGGAAGACATCAGCGGGATTCTGTGAAACATTACCAGCGAGGGTCTAGGTGGGTTAGGTTAGGTTATATTACGATATAGACGTATATAATGATCCCACCGAGAAGTAGGGGCCGACCCGCCAGGAATATTGGAAAATACTGCATCCGAGATGTTAGGTTCCCTTAGTTTAGGATATATAAATTTATAGACGTATATAATGTCCGCACCGAGACGTACGGGAAGACATGAACAGTATTCTGTGAAACATTACCAGCGAAGGTCTAGATGGGTTAGGTTAGGTTATATTACGATATAGACGTATATAATGTGCCCACCGAGAAGTAGGGGCCGACCCGCCAGGAATGTTGGAAAATACTACATCCGAGATGTTAAGTTCCCTAAGGTTAGGATATATAAATTTATAGACATATATAATGTCCGCACCGAGACGTACAGGAAGACATCAACGGGATTCTGTGAAACATTACCAGCGAGGGTCTAGGTGGGTTAGGTTAGGTTATATTACGTTATAGACGTATATAATGATCCCACGGAGAAGTAGGGGCCGACCCGCCAGGAATATTGGAAAATACTACATACGAGATGTTAAGTTCCCTAAGGTTAGGATATATAAATTTATAGACATATATAATGTCCGCACCGAGACGTACAGGAAGACATCAACGGGATTCTGTGAAACATTACCAGCGAGGGTCTAGGTGGGTTAGATTAGGTTATATTACGTTATAGACGTATATAATGATCCCACGGAGAAGTAGGGGCCGACCCGCCAGGAATATTGGAAAATACTACATACGAGATGTTAGGTTCCCTTAGGTTAGGATATATAACGTTATAGACGTATATAATGTCCGCACCGAGACGTACGGGCAGACGCGAACGGGATTTTGTAAAACATTACCAGCGAAGGTCTAGATGGGTTAGGTAAGGTTATATTACGATATAGACGTATATAATGTGCCCACCGAGAAGTAGGGGCCGACCCGCCAGGAATGTTGAAAAATACTACATCCGAGATGTTAGGTTCCCTTAGGTTAGTATATATAACGTTATAGACGTATATAATGTCCCCACCGAGAAGTACGGGCAGACACGACCGGGATTTTGTAAAACATTACCAGCGAGGGTCTAGATGGGTTAGGTTAGGTTATATTACGATATAGACGTATATAGTGTGCCCACCGAGAAGTAGGGGCCGACCCGCCAGGAATGTTGGAAAATACTACATCCGAGATGTTAGGTTCCCTTAGGTTAGGATATATAAATTTATAGACGTATATAATGTCCGGACAGAGACGTACAGGAAGACATGAACGGGATTCTGTGAAACAATACCAGCGAGGGTCTAGGTGGGTTAGGTTAGGTTATATTACGTTATAGACGTATATAATGATCACACCGAGCAGTAGGGGCCGACCCGCCAGGAATGTTGGAAAATACTACATCCGAGATGTTAGGTTCCCGTAGGTTAGGATATATAACGTTATAGACGTATATAATGTCCCCACCGAGAAGTACGGGCAGACACGACCGGGATTTTGTAAAACATTACCAGCGAGGGTCTAGATGGGTTAGGTTAGGTTATATTACGATATAGACGTATATAATGTGCCCACCGAGAAGTAGGGGCCGACCCGCCAGGAATATTGGAAAATACTACATCCGAGATGTTAGGTTCCCTTAGTTTAGGATATATAAATTTATAGACGTATATAATATCCGCACCGAGACGTACGGGAAGACATGAACGGGATTCTGTGAAACATTACTAGCGAGGGTCTAGGTGGGTTAGGTTAGGTTATATTACGATATAAACGTATATAGTGTGCCCACCGAGAAGTAGGGGCCGACCCGCCAGGAATGTTGGAAAATACTACATCCGAGATGTTAGGTTGCCTTAGGTTAGAATATATAAATTTATAGACGTATATAATGTCCGCACCGAGGCGTACAGGAAGACATGAACGGGATTCTGTGAAACAATACCAGCGAGGGTCTAGGTGGGTTAGGTTAGGTTATATTACGTTATAGACGTATATAATGATCCCACCGAGAAGTAGGGGCCGACCCGCCAGGAATGTTGGAAAATACTACATACGAGATGTTAGGTTCCCTTGGGTTAGGATATATAACGTTATAGACGTATATAATGTCCCCACCGAGAAGTACGGGCAGACGCGAACGGGATTTTGTAAAACATTACCAGCGAAGGTCTAGATGGGTTAGGTTAGGTTATATTACGATATAGACGTATATAATGTGCCCACCGAGAAGTAGGGGCCGACCCGCCAGGAATGTTGGAAAATACTACATCCGAGATGTTAAGTTCCCTAAGGTTAGGATATATAAATTTATAGACATATATAATGTCCGCACCGAGACGTACAGGAAGACATCAACGGGATTCTGTGAAACATTACCAGCGAGGGTCTAGGTGGGTTAGGTTAGGTTATATTACGTTATAGACGTATATAATGATCCCACGGAGAAGTAGGGGCCGACCCGCCAGGAATATTGGAAAATACTACATACGAGATGTTAGGTTCCCTTAGGTTAGGATATATAACGTTATAGACGTATATAATGTCCGCACCGAGACGTACGGGCAGACGCGAACGGGATTTTGTAAAACATTACCAGCGAAGGTCTAGATGGGTTAGGTAAGGTTATATTACGATATAGACGTATATAATGTGCCCACCGAGAAGTAGGGGCCGACCCGCCAGGAATGTTGAAAAATACTACATCCGAGATGTTAGGTTCCCTTAGGTTAGTATATATAACGTTATAGACGTATATAATGTCCCCACCGAGAAGTACGGGCAGACACGACCGGGATTTTGTAAAACATTACCAGCGAGGGTCTAGATGGGTTAGGTTAGGTTATATTACGATATAGACGTATATAGTGTGCCCACCGAGAAGTAGGGGCCGACCCGCCAGGAATGTTGGAAAATACTACATCCGAGATGTTAGGTTCCCTTAGGTTAGGATATATAAATTTATAGACGTATATAATGTCCGGACAGAGACGTACAGGAAGACATGAACGGGATTCTGTGAAACAATACCAGCGAGGGTCTAGGTGGGTTAGGTTAGGTTATATTACGTT
The DNA here is from genome assembly GCA_963969225.1 of Xylocopa violacea. Lineage (NCBI taxonomy): Eukaryota > Metazoa > Arthropoda > Insecta > Hymenoptera > Apidae > Xylocopa > Xylocopa violacea. The sequence goes on along the minus strand of CAXAJV010000738.1, from coordinate 2,008,083 downwards.
ATAGACGTATATAATGATCACACCGAGCAGTAGGGGCCGACCCGCCAGGAATGTTGGAAAATACTACATCCGAGATGTTAGGTTCCCTTAGGTTAGGATATATAACGTTATAGACGTATATAATGTCCCCACCGAGAAGTACGGGCAGACACGACCGGGATTTTGTAAAACATTACCAGCGAGGGTCTAGATGGGTTAGGTTAGGTTATATTACGATATAGACGTATATAATGTGCCCACCGAGAAGTAGGGGCCGACCCGCCAGGAATATTGGAAAATACTACATCCGAGATGTTAGGTTCCCTTAGTTTAGGATATATAAATTTATAGACGTATATAATATCCGCACCGAGACGTACGGGAAGACATGAACGGGATTCTGTGAAACATTACTAGCGAGGGTCTAGGTGGGTTAGGTTAGGTTATATTACGATATAAACGTATATAGTGTGCCCACCGAGAAGTAGGGGCCGACCCGCCAGGAATGTTGGAAAATACTACATCCGAGATGTTAGGTTGCCTTAGGTTAGAATATATAAATTTATAGACGTATATAATGTCCGCACCGAGGCGTACAGGAAGACATGAACGGGATTCTGTGAAACAATACCAGCGAGGGTCTAGGTGGGTTAGGTTAGGTTATATTACGTTATAGACGTATATAATGATCCCACCGAGAAGTGGGGGCCGACCCGCCAGGAATGTTGGAAAATACTACATACGAGATGTTAGGTTCCCTTGGGTTAGGATATATAACGTTATAGACGTATATAATGTCCCCACCGAGAAGTACGGGCAGACGCGAACGGGATTTTGTAAAACATTACCAGCGAAGGTCTAGATGGGTTAGGTTAGGTTATATTACGATATAGACGTATATAATGTGCCCACCGAGAAGTAGGGGCCGACCCGCCAGGAATGTTGGAAAATACTACATCCGAGATGTTAAGTTCCCTAAGGTTAGGATATATAAATTTATAGACATATATAATGTCCGCACCGAGACGTACAGGAAGACATCAACGGGATTCTGTGAAACATTACCAGCGAGGGTCTAGGTGGGTTAGGTTAGGTTATATTACGTTATAGACGTATATAATGATCCCACCGAGAAGTAGGGGCCGACCCGCCAGGAATATTGGAAAATACTGCATCCGAGATGTTAGGTTCCCTTAGTTTAGGATATAGAAATTTATAGACGTATATAATGTCCGCACCGAGACGTACGGTAAGACATGAACGGGATTCTGTGAAACAATACCAGCGAGGGTCTAGGTGGGTTAGGTTAGGTTATATTACGTTATAGACGTATATAATGATCCCACCGAGAAGTAGGGGCCGACCCGCCAGGAATGCTGGAAAATACTACATACGAGATGTTAGGTTCCCTTAGGTTAGGATATATAACGTTATAGACGTATATAATGTCCCCACCGAGAAGTACGGGCAGACGCGAACGGGATTTTGTAAAACAATACCAGCGAGGGTCTAGATGGGTTAGGTTAGGTTATATTACGATTCAGACGTATATAATGTGCCCACCGAGAAGTAGGGGCCGACCGGCCAGAAATGTTGGAAAATTCTACATCCGAGATGTTAAGTTGCCTTAGGTTACTATATATAACGTTATAGACGTATATAATGTCCGCACCGAGACGTACGGGGCGGCACGACCGGGATTCTGTAAAACATTCCCAGCTAGGGGCTAGATGTGTTAGGTTAGGTTATATTACGCTATAGACGTATATAATGATCCCACCGAGAAGTAGGGGCCGACCCGCCTGGAATGTTGGAAAATACTACATCCGAGATGTTAGGTTCCCTTAGGTTAGGATATATAACGTTATAGACGTATATAATGTTCCCACCGAGAAGTAGGGGCCGACCCGCCAGAAATGTTGGAAAATTCTACATCCGAGATGTTAAGTTGCCTTAGGTTACGATATATAACGTTACAGACGTATATAATGTCCGCACCGAGACGTACGGGACGACACGACCGGGATTCTGTAAAACATTCCCAGCTAGGGGCTGGATGTGTTAGGTTAGGTTATATTACGTTATAGACGTATATAATGATCCCACCGAGAAGTAGGGGCCGACCCGCCAGGAATGTAGAAAAATACTACATCCGAGATGTTAGGTTCCCTTAGGTTCGGATATATAACGTTCTAGACGTATATAATGTCCCCACCGAGAAGTACGGGCAGACACGACCGTGATTTTGTAAAACATTACCAGCGAGGGTCTAGATGGGTTAGGTTAGGTTATATTACGATATAGACCTATATAATGTGCCCACCGAGAAGTAGGGGCCGACCCGCCAGGAATGTTGGAAAATTCTACATCCTAGATGTTAGGTTCACTTAGGTTAGGACATATAACGTTATAGACGTATATAATGTCCGCACCGAGACGTACTGGACGACACGACCGGGATTCTGTAAAACATTCCCAGCTAGGGGCTAGATGTGTTAGGTTAGTTTATATTACGTTATAGACGTATATAATGATCCCACCGAGAAGTAGGGGCCGTCCCGCCAGGAATGTTGGAAAATACTACATCCGAGATGTTAAGTTGCCTTAGGTTAGAATATATAACGTTATAGACGTATATAATGTCCGCACCGAGACGTACGGGACGACACGACCGGGATTCTGAAAAACATTCCCCCCTAGGGGCTAGATGTGTTAGGTTAGGTTATATTACGTTATAGACGTATATAATGATCCCACCGAGAAGTAGGGGCCGACCCGCCAGGAATGTTGGAAAATACTACATCCGAGATGTTAGGTTCCCGTAGGTTAGGATATATAACGTTATAGACGTATATAATGTCCCCACCGAGAAGTACGGGCAGACACGACCGGGATTGTGTAAAACATTACCAGCGATTGTCTAGATGGGTTAGGTTAGGTTATATTACGATATAGACGTATATAATGTGCCCACCGAGAAGTAGAGGCCGACCCGCCAGGAATATTGGAAAATACGACATCCGAGCTGTTAGGTTCCCTTAGTTTAGGATATATAAATTTATAGACGTATATAATGTCCGCACCGAGACGTACGGGAAGACATGAACAGTATTCTGTGAAACATTACCAGCGAGGGTCTAGGTGGGTTAGGTTAGGTTATATTACGTTATAGACGTATATAATGTTCCCACCCAGAAGTAGGGGCCGACCCGCCTGGAATGTTGGAAAATACTACATCCGAGATGTTAGGTTCCCTTAGGTTAGTATATATAACATTATAGACGTATATAATGTCCCCACGGCAAAGTACGGTCCGACACGACCGGGATTTTGTAAAACATTACCAGCGAGGGTCTAGATGGGTTAGGTTAGGTTATATTACGATATAGACGTATATAATGTGCCCACCGAGAAGTAGGGCCGACCCGCCTGGAATGTTGGAAAATACTACATCCGAGATGTTAGGTTCCCTTAGGTTAGGATATATAACGTTATAGACGTATATAATGTCCCCACGGCAAAGTACGGGCCGACACGACCGGGATTTTGTAAAACATTACCAGCGAGGGTCTAGATGGGTTAGGTTAGGTTATATTACGATATAGACGTATATAGTGTGCCAACCGAGAAGTAGGGGCCGACCCGCCTGGAATGTTGGAAAATACTACATCCGAGATGTTAGGTTGCCTTAGGTTAGGATATATAACGTTATAGACGTATATAATGTCCCCACGGCAAAGTACGGGCCGACACGACCTGGATTTTGTAAAACATTACCAGCGAGGGTCCAGATGGGTTAGGTTAGGTTATATTACGATATAGACGTATATAATGTGCCCACCGAGAAGTAGGGGCCGACCCGCCAGGAATGTTGGAAAATACTACATCCGAGATGTTAAGTTCCCTAAGGTTAGGATATATAAATTTGTAGACGTATATAATGTCCGCACCGAGACGTACAGGAAGACATCAACGGGATTCTGTGAAACATTACCAGCGAGGGTCTAGGTGGGTTAGGTTAGGTTATATTACGTTATAGACGTATATAATGATCCCACCGAGAAGTAGGGGCCGACCCGCCAGGAATGTTGGAAAATACTACATCCGAGATGTTAGGTTCCCTTAGGTTAGGATATATAACGTTATAGACGTATATAATGTCCCCACCGAGAAGTACGGGCAGACACGACCGGGATTTTGTAAAACATTACCAGCGAGGGTCTAGATGGGTTAGGTTAGGTTATATTACGATATAGACGTATATAGTGTACCCACCGAGAAGTAGGGGCCGACCCGCCAGGAATGTTGGAAAATACTACATCCGAGATGTTAGGTTCCCTTAGGTTAGGATATATAAATTTATAGACGTATATAATGTCCCCACCGAGAAGTACGGGCAGACACGACCGGGATTTTGTAAAACATTACCAGCGAGGGTCTAGATGGGTTAGGTTAGGTTATATTACGATATAGACGTATATAATGTGCCCACCGAGAAGTAGGGGCCGTCCCGCCAGGAATGTTGGAAAATACTACATCCGAGATGTTAGGTTCCCTTAGGTTAGGATATATAAATTTATAGACGTATATAATGTCCGCACCGAGACGTACAGGAAGACAGGAACGGGATTCTGTGAAACATTACCAGCGAGGGTCTAGGTGGGTTAGGTTAGGTTATATTACGTTATAGACGTATATAATGTTCCCACCGAGAAGTAGGGGCCGACCCGCCTGGAATGTTGGAAAATACTACATCCGAGATGTTAGGTTCCCTTAGGTTAGGATATATAACGTTATAGACGTATATAATGTCCCCACGGCAAAGTACGGGCCGACACGACCGGGATTTTGTAAAACATTACCAGCGAGGGTCTAGATGGGTTAGGTAAGGTTATATTACGATATAGACGTATATAATGTGCCCACCGAGAAGTAGGGGCCGACCCGCCAGGAATGTTGAAAAATACTACATCCGAGATGTTAGGTTCCCTTAGGTTAGTATATATAACGTTATAGACGTATATAATGTCCCCACCGAGAAGTACGGGCAGACACGACCGGGATTTTGTAAAACATTACCAGCGAGGGTCTAGATGGGTTAGGTTAGGTTATATTACGATATAGACGTATATAATGTGCCCACCGAGAAGTAGGGGCCGACCCGCCAGGAATGTTGAAAAATACTACATCCGAGATGTTAGGTTCCCTTAGGTTAGTATATATAACGTTATAGACGTATATAATGTCCCCACCGAGAAGTACGGGCAGACACGACCGGGATTTTGTAAAACATTACCAGCGAGGGTCTAGATGGGTTAGGTTAGGTTATATTACGATATAGACGTATATAGTGTGCCCACCGAGAAGTAGGGGCCGACCCGCCAGGAATGTTGGAAAATACTACATCCGAGATGTTAGGTTCCCTTAGGTTAGGATATATAAATTTATAGACGTATATAATGTCCGGACAGAGACGTACAGGAAGACATGAACGGGATTCTGTGAAACAATACCAGCGAGGGTCTAGGTGGGTTAGGTTAGGTTATATTACGTTATAGACGTATATAATGATCACACCGAGAAGTAGGGGCCGACCCGCCAGGAATGTTGGAAAATACTACATACGAGATGTTAGGTTCCCTTAGGTTAGGATATATAACGTTATAGACGTATATAATGTCCGCACCGAGACGTACGGGAAGACATGAACGGGATTCTGTGAAACAATACCAGCGAGGGTCTAGGTGGGTTAGGTTAGGTTATATTACGTTATAGACGTATATAATGATCCCACCGAGAAGTAGGGGCCGACCAGCCAGGAATGTTGGAAAATACTACATACGAGATGTTAGGTTCCCTTAGGTTAGGATATATAACGTTATAGACGTGTATATTGTCCCCACCGAGAAGTACGGGCAGACGCGAACGGGATTTTGTAAAACATTACCAGCGAAGGTCTAGATGGGTTAGGTTAGGTTATATTACGATATAGACGTATATAATGTGCCCACCGAGAAGTAGGGGCCGACCCGCCTAGAATGTTGGAAAATACTACATCCGAGATGTTAGGTTCCCTTAGGTTAGGATATATAACGTTATAGACGTATATAATGTCCCCACGGCAAAGTACGGGCCGACACGACCGGGATTTTGTAAAACATTACCAGCGAGGGTCTAGATGGGTTAGGTAAGGTTATATTACGATATATACGTATATAATGTGCCCACCGAGAAGTAGGGGCCGACCCGCCAGGAATGTTGAAAAATACTACATCCGAGATGTTAGGTTCCCTTAGGTTAGTATATATAACGTTATAGACGTATATAATGTCCCCACCGAGAAGTACGGGCAGACACGACCGGGATTTTGTAAAACATTACCAGCGAGGGTCTAGATGGGTTAGGTTAGGTTATATTACGATATAGACGTATATAGTGTGCCCACCGAGAAGTAGGGGCCGACCCGCCTGGAATGTTGGAAAATACTACATCCGAGATGTTAGGTTCCCTTAGGTTAGGATATATAACGTTATAGACGTATATAATGTCCCCACGGCAAAGTACGGGCCGACACGACCTGGATTTTGTAAAACATTACCAGCGAGGGTCCAGATGGGTTAGGTTAGGTTATAGTACGATATAGACGTATATAATGTGCCCACCGAGAAGTAGGGGCCGACCCGCCAGGAATGTTGGAAAATACTACATCCGAGATGTTAGGTTGCCTTAGGTTAGAATATATAAATTTATAGACGTATATAATGTCCGCACCGAGACGTACAGGAAGACATGAACGGGATTCTGTGAAACAATACCAGCGAGGGTCTAGGTGGGTTAGGTTAGGTTATATTACGTTATAGACGTATATAATGATCCCACCGAGAAGTAGGGGCCGACCCGCCAGGAATGTTGGAAAATACTACATCCGAGATGTTAGGTTTCCTTAGTTTAGGATATATAAATTTATAGACGTATATAATGTCCGCACCGAGACGTACGGGAAGACATGAACGGGATTCTGTGAAACATTACCAGCGAGGGTCTAGGTGGGTTAGGTTAGGTTATATTACGTTATAGACGTAAATAATGTTCCCACCGAGAAGTAGGGGCCGACCCGCCAGAAATGTTGGAAAATTCTACATCCGAGATGTTAAGTTGCCTTAGGTTACTATATATAACGTTATAGACGTATATAATGTCCGCACCGAGACGTACGGGGCGGCACGACCGGGATTCTGTAAAACATTCCCAGCTAGGGGCTAGATGGGTTAGGTTAGGTTATATTACGATATAGACGTATATAGTGTGCCCACCGAGAAGTAGGGGCCGACCCGCCAGGAATGTTGGAAAATGCTACATCCGAGATGTTAGGTTTCCTTAGTTTAGGATATATAAATTTATAGACGTATATAATGTCCGCACCGAGACGTACGGGAAGACATGAACGGGATTCTGTGAAACATTACCAGCGAGGGTCTAGGTGGGTTAGGTTAGGTTATATTACGATATAAACGTATATAGTGTGCCCACCGAGAAGTAGGGGCCGACCCGCCAGGAATGTTGGAAAATACTACATCCGAGATGTTAGGTTGCCTTAGGTTAGAATATATAAATTTATAGACGTATATAATGTCCGCACCGAGACGTACAGGAAGACATGAACGGGATTCTGTGAAACAATACCAGCGAGGGTCTAGGTGGGTTAGGTTAGGTTATATTACGTTATAGACGTATATAATGATCCCACCGAGAAGTAGGGGCCGACCCGCCAGGAATGTTGGAAAATACTACATCCGGGATGTTAGGTTTCCTTAGTTTAGGATATATAAATTTATAGACGTATATAATGTCCGCACCGAGACGTACGGGAAGACATGAACGGGATTCTGTGAAACATTACCAGCGAGGGTCTAGGTGGGTTAGGTTAGGTTATATTACGTTATAGACGTAAATAATGTTCCCACCGAGAAGTAGGGGCCGACCCGCCAGAAATGTTGGAAAATTCTACATCCGAGATGTTAAGTTGCCTTAGGTTACTATATATAACGTTATAGACGTATATAATGTCCGCACCGAGACGTACGGGGCGGCACGACCGGGATTCTGTAAAACATTCCCAGCTAGGGGCTAGATGGGTTAGGTTAGGTTATATTACGATATAGACGTATATAGTGTGCCCACCGAGAAGTAGGGGCCGACCCGCCAGGAATGTTGGAAAATACTACATCCGAGATGTTAGGTTCACTTAGGTTAGGACATATAACGTTATAGACGTATATAATGTCCGCACCGAGACGTACTGGACGACACGACCGGGATTCTGTAAAACATTCCCAGCTAGGGGCTAGATGTGTTAGGTTAGTTTATATTACGTTATAGACGTATATAATGATCCCACCGAGAAGTAGGGGCCGTCCCGCCAGGAATGTTGGAAAATACTACATCCGAGATGTTAAGTTGCCTTAGGTTAGAATATATAACGTTATAGACGTATATAATGTCCGCACCGAGACGTACGGGACGACACGACCGGGATTCTGAAAAACATTCCCCCCTAGGGGCTAGATGTGTTAGGTTAGGTTATATTACGTTATAGACGTATATAATGATCCCACCGAGAAGTAGGGGCCGACCCGCCAGGAATGTTGGAAAATACTACATCCGAGATGTTAGGTTCCCGTAGGTTAGGATATATAACGTTATAGACGTATATAATGTCCCCACCGAGAAGTACGGGCAGACACGACCGGGATTGTGTAAAACATTACCAGCGATGGTCTAGATGGGTTAGGTTAGGTTATATTACGATATAGACGTATATAATGTGCCCACCGAGAAGTAGAGGCCGACCCGCCAGGAATATTGGAAAATACGACATCCGAGCTGTTAGGTTCCCTTAGTTTAGGATATATAAATTTATAGACGTATATAATGTCCGCACCGAGACGTACGGGAAGACATGAACGGGATTCTGTGAAACATTACCAGCGAGGGTCTAGGTGGGTTAGGTTAGGTTATATTACGTTATAGACGTATATAATGTTCCCACCCAGAAGTAGGGGCCGACCCGCCTGGAATGTTGGAAAATACTACATCCGAGATGTTAGGTTCCCTTAGGTTAGTATATATAACATTATAGACGTATATAATGTCCCCACGGCAAAGTACGGTCCGACACGACCGGGATTTTGTAAAACATTACCAGCGAGGGTCTAGATGGGTTAGGTTTGGTTATATTACGATATAGACGTATATAATGTGCCCACCGAGAAGTAGGGGCCGACCCGCCAGGAATGTTGGAAAATACTACATCCGAGATGTTAGGTTCCCTTAGGTTAGTATATATAACATTATAGACGTATATAATGTACCCACCGAGAAGTACGGGCAGACACGACCGGGATTTTGTAAAACATTACCAGCGACGGTCTAGATGGGTTAGGTTAGGTTATATTACGTTATAGACGTATATAATGTTCCCACCGAGAAGTAGGGGCCGACCCGCCAGAAATGTTGGAAAATTCTACATCCGAGATGTTAAGTTGCCTTAGGTTAGGATATATAACGTTATAGACGTATATAATGTCCGCACCGAGACGTACGGGACGACACGACCGGGATTCTGTAAAACATTCCCAGCTAGGAGCTAGATGTGTTAGGTTAGGTTATATTACGTTATAGACGTATGTAATGATCCCACCGAGAAGTAGGGGCCGACCCGCCTGGAATGTTGGAAAATACTACATCCGAGATGTTAGGTTGCCTTAGGTTAGGATATATAACGTTATAGACGTATATAATGTCCCCACGGCAAAGTACGGGCCGACACGACCTGGATTTTGTAAAACATTACCAGCGAGGGTCCAGATGGGTTAGGTTAGGTTATATTACGATATAGACGTATATAATGTGCCCACCGAGAAGTAGGGGCCGACCCGCCAGGAATGTTGGAAAATACTACATCCGAGATGTTAGGTTCCCTTAGGTTAGTATATATAACGTTATAGACGTATATAATGTCCCCACCGAGAAGTACGGGCAGACACGACCGGGATTTTGTAAAACATTACTAGCGAGGGTCTAGATGGGTTAGGTTAGGTTATATTACGATATAGACGTATATAGTGTGCCCACCGAGAAGTAGGGGCCGACCCGCCAGGAATGTTGGAAAATATTACATCCGAGATGTTAAGTTCCCTAAAGTTAGGATATATAACGTTATAGACGTATATAATGTGCGCACCGAGACGTACAGGAAGACATCAACGGGATTCTGTGAAACATTATCAGCGAGGGTCTAGGTGGGTTAGGTTAGGTTATATTACGTTATAGACGTATATAATGATCCCACCGAGAAGTAGGGGCCGACCCGCCAGGAATGTTGGAAAATACTACATCCGAGATGTTAGGTTCCCTTAGTTTAGGATATATAAATTTATAGACGTATATAATGTCCGCACCGAGACGTACGGGAAGACATGAACGGGATTCTGTGAAACATTACTTGCGAGGGTCTAGGTGGGATAGGTTAGGTTATATTACGATATAGACGTATATAGTGTGCCCACCGAGAAGTAGGGGCCGACCCGCCAGGAATGTTGGAAAATACTACATCCGAGATGTTAGGTTGCCTTAGGTTAGAATATATAAATTTATAGACGTATATAGTGTCCGCACCGAGACGTACAGGAAGGCATGAACGGGATTCTGTGAAACAATACCAGCGAGGGTCTAGGTGGGTTAGGTTAGATTATATTACGATATAGACGTATATAATGTGCCCACCGAGAAGTAGGGGCCGACCCGCCAGGAATGTTGGAAAATACTACATCCGAGATGTTAAGTTCCCTAAGGTTAGGATATATAAATTTATAGACGTATATAATGTCCGCACCGAGACGTACAGGAAGACATCAACGGGATTCTGTGAAACATTACCAGCGAGGGTCTAGGTGGGTTAGGTTAGGTTATATTACGTTATAGACGTATATAATGATCCCACCGAGAAGTAGGGGCCGACCCGCCAGGAATGTTGGAAAATACTACATCCGAGATGTTAGGTTCCCTTAGGTTAGGATATATAACGTTATAGACGTATATAATGTCCCCACCGAGAAGTACGGGCAGACACGACCGGGATTTTGTAAAACATTACCAGCGAGGGTCTAGCTGGGTTAGGTTAGGTTATATTACGATATAGACGTATATAGTGTACCCACCGAGAAGTAGGGGCCGACCCGCCAGGAATGTTGGAAAATACTACATCCGAGATGTTAGGTTCCCTTAGGTTAGGATATATAAATTTATAGACGTATATAATGTCCCCACCAGGAAGTACGGGCAGACACAACCGGGATTTTGTAAAACATTACCAGCGAGGGTCTAGATGGGTTAGGTTAGGTTATATTACGATATAGACGTATATAATGTGCCCACCGAGAAGTAGGGGCCGTCCCGCCATGAATGTTGGAAAATACTACATCCGAGATGTTAGGTTCCCTTAGGTTAGGATATATAAATTTATAGACGTATATAATGTCCGCACCGAGACGTACAGGAAGACAGGAACGGGATTCTGTGAAACATTACCAGCGAGGGTCTAGGTGGGTTAGGTTAGGTTATATTACGTTATAGACGTATATAATGTTCCCACCGAGAAGTAGGGGCCGACCCGCCTGGAATGTTGGCAAATACTACATCCGAGATGTTAGGTTCCCTTAGGTTAGGATATATAACGTTATAGACGTATATAATGTCCCCACGGCAAAGTACGGGCCGACACGACCGGGATTTTGTAAAACATTACCAGCGAGGGTCTAGATGGGTTAGGTAAGGTTATATTACGATATAGACGTATATAATGTGCCCACCGAGAAGTAGGGGCCGACCCGCCAGGAATGTTGAAAAATACTACATCCGAGATGTTAGGTTCCCTTAGGTTAGTATATATAACGTTATAGACGTATATAATGTCCCCACCGAGAAGTACGGGCAGACACGACCGGGATTTTGTAAAACATTACCAGCGAGGGTCTAGATGGGTTAGGTTAGGTTATATTACGATATAGACGTATATAATGTGCCCACCGAGAAGTAGGGGCCGACCCGCCAGGAATGTTGAAAAATACTACATCCGAGATGTTAGGTTCCCTTAGGTTAGTATATATAACGTTATAGACGTATATAATGTCCCCACCGAGAAGTACGGGCAGACACGACCGGGATTTTGTAAAACATTACCAGCGAGGGTCTCGATGGGTTAGGTTAGGTTATATTACGATATAGACGTATATAATGTGCCCACCGAGAAGTAGGGGCCGACCCGCCAGGAATGTTGAAAAATACTACATCCGAGATGTTAGGTTCCCTTAGGTTAGTATATATAACGTTATAGACGTATATAATGTCCCCACCGAGAAGTACGGGCAGACACGACCGGGATTTTGTAAAACATTACCAGCGAGGGTCTAGATGGGTTAGGTTAGGTTATATTACGATATAGACGTATATAGTGTGCCCACCGAGAAGTAGGGGCCGACCCGCCTGGAATGTTGGAAAATACTACATCCGAGATGTTAGGTTCCCTTAGGTTAGGATATATAACGTTATAGACGTATATAATGTCCCCACGGCAAAGTACGGGCCGACACGACCTGGATTTTGTAAAACATTACCAGCGAGGGTCCAGATGGGTTAGGTTAGGTTATAGTACGATATAGACGTATATAATGTGCCCACCGAGAAGTAGGGGCCGACCCTTCAGGAATGTTGGAAAATACTACATCCGAGATGTTAGGTTCCCTTAGGTTAGTATATATACCGTTATAGACGTATATAATGTCCCCACCGAGAAGTACGGGCAGACACGACCGGGATTTTGTAAAACATTACCAGCGAGGGTCTAGATGGGTTAGGTTAGGTTATATTACGATATAGACGTATATAGTGTGCCCACCGAGAAGTAGGGGCCGACCCGCCAGGAATGTTGGAAAATACTACATCCGAGATGTTAGGTTCCCTTAGGTTAGAATATATAAATTTATAGACGTATATAATGTCCGCACCGAGACGTACAGGAAGACATGAACGGGATTCTGTGAAACAATACCAGCGAGGGTCTAGGTGGGTTAGGTTAGGTTATATTACGTTATAGACGTATATAATGATCCCACCGAGAAGTAGGGGCCGACCCGCCAGGAATGTTGGAAAATACTACATACGAGATGTTAGGTTCCCTTAGGTTAGGATATATAACGTTATAGACGTATATAATGTCCCCACCGAGAAGTACGGGCAGACGCGAACGGGATTTTGTAAAACATTACCAGCGAAGGTCTAGATGGGTTAGGTTAGGTTATATTACGATATAGACGTATATAATGTGCCCACCGAGAAGTAGGGGCCGACCCGCCAGGAATGTTGGAAAATACTACATCCGAGGTGTTAGGTTGCCTTAGGTTAGGATATATAACGTTATAGACGTATATAATGTCCGCACCGAGACGTACGGGACGACACGACCGGGATTCTGTAAAACATTCCCAGCTAGGGTCTAGATGTGTTAGGTTAGGTTATATTACGTTATAGAAGTATATAATGATCCCACCGAGAAGTAGGGGCCGACCCGCCAGGATTGTTGGAAAATACTACATCCGAGATGTTAGGTTCCCTTAGGTTAGGATATATAAATTTATAGACGTATATAATGTCCGCACCGAGACGTACAGGAAGACAGGAACGGGATTCTGTGAAACATTACCAGCGAGGGTCTAGATGGGTTAGGTTAGGTTATATTACGATATAGACGTATATAATGTGCCCACCGAGAAGTAGGGGCCGACCCGCCAGGAATGTTGAAAAATACTACATCCGAGATGTTAGGTTCCCTTAGGTTAGTATATATAACGTTATAGACGTATATAATGTCCCCACCGAGAAGTACGGGCAGACACGACCGGGATTTTGTAAAACATTACCAGCGAGGGTCTAGATGGGTTAGGTTAGGTTATATTACGATATAGACGTATATAGTGTGCCCACCGAGAAGTAGGGGCCGACCCGCCAGGAATGTTGGAAAATACTACATCCGAGGTGTTAGGTTCCCTTAGGTTAGAATATATAAATTTATAGACGTATATAACGTCCGCACCGAGACGTACGGGAAGACATGAACGGGATTCTGTGAAACATTACCAGCGAGTGTCTAGGTGTGTTAGGTTAGGTTATATTACGTTATAGACGTATATAATGTTCCCACCGAGAAGTAGGGGCCGACCCGCCAGAAATGTTGGAAAATTCTACATCCGAGATGTTAAGTTGCCTTAGGTTAGGATATATAAATTTATAGACGTATATAATGTCCGCACCGAGACGTACGGGCCGAAACGACCGGGATTTTGTAAAACATTACCAGCGAGGGTCTAGATGGGTTAGGTTAGGTTATATTACGATATAGACGTATATAGTGTGCCCACCGAGAAGTAGGTGCCGACCCACCAGGAATGTTGGAAAATACTACATCCGAGATGTTAGGTTCCCTTAGGTTAGGATATATAAATTTATAGACGTATATAATGTCCGCACCGAGACGTACAGGAAGACAGGAACGGGATTCTGTGAAACATTACCAGCGAGGGTCTAGGTGGGTTAGGTTAGGTTATATTACGTTATAGACGTATATAATGTTCCCACCGAGAAGTAGGGGCCGACCCGCCAGAAATATTGGAAAATTCTACATCCGAGATGTTAAGTTGCCTTAGGTTACTATATATAACGTTATAGACGTATATAATGTACCCACCGAGAAGTACGGGCAGACACGACCGGGATTTTGTAAAACATTACCAGCGACGGTCTAGATGGGTTAGGTAAGGTTATATTACGATATAGACGTATATAATGTGCCCACCGAGAAGTAGGGGCCGACCCGCCAGGAATGTTGAAAAATACTACATCCGAGATGTTAGGTTCCCTTAGGTTAGTATATATAACGTTATAGACGTATATAATGTCCCCACCGAGAAGTACGGGCAGACACGACCGGGATTTTGTAAAACATTACCAGCGAGGGTCTAGATGGGTTAGGTTAGGTTATATTACGATATAGACGTATATAGTGTGCCCACCGAGAAGTAGGGGCCGACCCGCCAGGAATGTTGGAAAATACTACATCCGAGATGTTAGGTTCCCTTAGGTTAGGATATATAAATTTATAGACTTATATAATGTCCGGACAGAGACGTACAGGAAGACATGAACGGGATTCTGTGAAACAATACCAGCGAGGGTCTAGGTGGGTTAGGTTAGGTTATATTACGTTATAGACGTATATAATGATCACACCGAGCAGTAGGGGCCGACCCGCCAGGAATGTTGGAAAATACTACATCCGAGATGTTAGGTTCCCGTAGGTTAGGATATATAACGTTATAGACGTATATAATGTCCCCACCGAGAAGTACGGGCAGACACGACCGGGATTTTGTAAAACATTACCAGCGAGGGTCTAGATGGGTTAGGTTAGGTTATATTACGATATAGACGTATATAATGTGCCCACCGAGAAGTAGGGGCCGACCCGCCAGGAATATTGGAAAATACTACATCCGAGATGTTAGGTTGCCTTAGGTTAGGATATATAACGTTATAGACGTATATAATGTTCGCACCGAGACGTACGGGACGACACGACCGGGATTCTGTAAAACATTCCCAGCTAGGGGCTAGATGTGTTAGGTTAGGTTATATTACGTTATAGAAGTATATAATGATCCCACCGAGAAGTAGGGGCCGACCCGCCAGGATTGTTGGAAAATACTACATCCGAGATGTTAGGTTCCCTTAGGTTAGGATATATAAATTTATAGACGTATATAATGTCCGCACCGAGACGTACAGGAAGACAGGAACTGGATTCTGTGAAACATTACCAGCGAGGGTCTAGATGGGTTAGGTTAGGTTATATTACGATATAGACGTATATAATGTGCCCACCGAGAAGTAGGGGCCGACCCGCCAGGAATGTTGAAAAATACTACATCCGAGATGTTAGGTTCCCTTAGGTTAGTATATATAACGTTATAGACGTATATAATGTCCCCACCGAGAAGTACGGGCAGACACGACCGGGATTTTGTAAAACATTACCAGCGAGGGTCTAGATGGGTTAGGTTAGGTTATATTACGATATAGACGTATATAGTGTGCCCACCGAGAAGTAGGGGCCGACCCGCCAGGAATGTTGGAAAATACTACATCCGAGGTGTTAGGTTCCCTTAGGTTAGAATATATAAATTTATAGACGTATATAATGTCCGCACCGAGACGTACGGGAAGACATGAACGGGATTCTGTGAAACATTACCAGCGAGGGTCTAGGTGTGTTAGGTTAGGTTATATTACGTTATAGACGTATATAATGTTCCCACCGAGAAGTAGGGGCCGACCCGCCAGAAATGTTGGAAAATTCTACATCCGAGATGTTAAGTTGCCTTAGGTTAGGATATATAAATTTATAGACGTATATAATGTCCGCACCGAGACGTACGGGCCGAAACGACCGGGATTTTGTAAAACATTACCAGCGAGGGTCTAGATGGGTTAGGTTAGGTTATATTACGATATAGACGTATATAGTGTGCCCACCGAGAAGTAGGGGCCGACCCACCAGGAATGTTGGAAAATACTACATCCGAGATGTTAGGTTCCCTTAGGTTAGGATATATAAATTTATAGACGTATATAATGTCCGCACCGAGACGTACAGGAAGACAGGAACGGGATTCTGTGAAACATTACCAGCGAGGGTCTAGATGGGTTAGGTTAGGTTATATTACGATATAGACGTATATAATGTGCCCACCGAGAAGTAGAGGCCGACCCGCCAGGAATATTGGAAAATACGACATCCGAGCTGTTAGGTTCCCTTAGTTTAGGATATATAAATTTATAGACGTATATAATGTCCGCACCGAGACGTACGGGAAGACATGAACGGGATTCTGTGAAACATTACCAGCGAGGGTCTAGATGGCTTAGGTTAGGTTATATTACGATATAGACGTATATAATGTGCCCACCGAGAAGTAGGGGCCGACCCGCCAGGAATGTTGGAAAATACTACATCCGAGATGTTAAGTTGCCTTAGGTTAGGATATATATATTGATAGACGTATATAATGTCCGCACCGAGACGTACGGGCCGATACGACCGGGATTTTGAAAAACATTACCAGCGAGGGTCTAGATGGGTTAGGGTAGGTTATATTACGATATAGACGTATATAGTGTGCCCACCGAGAAGTAGGGGCCGACCCGCCTGGAATGTTGGAAAATACTACATCCGAGATGTTAGGTTCCCTTAGGTTAGGATATATAAATTTATAGACGTATATAATGTCCGCACCGAGACGTACAGGAAGACAGGAACGGGATTCTGTGAAACATTACCAGCGAGGGTCTAGGTGGGTTAGGTTAGGTTATATTACGTTATAGACGTATATAATGTTCCCACCGAGAAGTAGGGGCCGACCCGCCAGAAATGTTGGAAAATTCTACATCCGAGATGTTAAGTTGCCTTAGGTTAGGATATATAACGTTATAGACGTATATAATGTCCGCACCGAGACGTACGGGACGACACGACCGGGATTCTGTAAAACATTCCCAGCTAGGGGCTAGATGTGTTAGGTTAGGTTATATTACGTTATAGAAGTATATAATGATCCCACCGAGAAGTAGGGGCCGACCCGCCAGGATTGTTGGAAAATACTACATCCGAGATGTTAGGTTCCCTTAGGTTCGGATATATAACGTTATAGACGTATATAATGTCCCCACCGAGAAGTACGGGCAGACACGACCGGGATTTTGTGAAACAATACCAGCGAGGGTCTAGGTGGGTTAGGTTAGGTTATATTACGTTATAGACGTATATAATGATCCCACCGAGAAGTAGGGGCCGACCCGCCAGGAATGTTGGAAAATACTACATACGAGATGTTAGGTTCCCTTAGGTTAGGATATATAACGTTATAGACGTATATAATGTCCCCACCGAGAAGTACGGGCAGACGCGAACGGGATTTTGTAAAACATTACCAGCGAAGGTCTAGATGGGTTAGGTTAGGTTATATTACGATATAGACGTATATAATGTGCCCACCGAGAAGTAGGGGCCGACCCGCCAGGAATGTTGGAAAATACTACATCCGAGATGTTAAGTTCCCTAAGGTTAGGATATATAAATTTATAGACATATATAATGTCCGCAACGAGACATACAGGAAGACATCAACGGGATTCTGTGAAACATTACCAGCGAGGGTCTAGGTGGGTTAGGTTAGGTTATATTACGTTATAGACGTATATAATGATCCCACCGAGAAGTAGGGGCCGACCCGCCAGGAATATTGGAAAATACTACATACGAGATGTTAGGTTCCCTTAGGTTAGGATATATAAATTTATAGACGTATATAATGTCCGGACAGAGACGTACAGGAAGACATGAACGGGATTCTGTGAAACAATACCAGCGAGGGTCTAGGTGGGTTAGGTTAGGTTATATTACGTTATAGACGTATATAATGATCACACCGAGCAGTAGGGGCCGAGTGGCCAGGAATGTTGGAAAATACTACATCCGAGATGTTAGGTTCCCGTAGGTTAGGATATATAACGTTATAGACGTATATAATGTCCCCACCGAGAAGTACGGGCAGACACGACCGGGATTTTGTAAAACATTACCAGCGAGGGTCTAGATGGGTTAGGTTAGGTTATATTACGATATAGACGTATATAATGTGCCCACCGAGAAGTAGGGGCCGACCCGCCAGGAATATTGGAAAATAATACATCCGAGATGTTAGGTTCCCTTAGGTTAGGATATATAACGTTATAGACGTATATAATGTCCCCACGGCAAAGTACGGGCCGACACGACCGGGATTTTGTAAAACATTACCAGCGAGGGTCTAGGTGTGTTAGGTTAGGTTATATTACGTTATAGACGTATATAATGTTCCCACCGAGAAGTAGGGGCCGACCCGCCTGGAATGTTGGAAAATACTACATCCGAGATGTTAGGTTCCCTTAGGTTAGGATATATAACGTTATAGACGTATATAATGTCCCCACGGCAAAGTACGGGCAGACACGACCGGGATTTTGTAAAACATTACCAGCGACGGTCTAGATGGGTTAGGTAAGGTTATATTACGATATAGACGTATATAATGTGCCCACCGAGAAGTAGGGGCCGGCCCGCCAGGAATGTTGAAAAATGCTACATCCGAGATGTTAGGTTCCCTTAGGTTAGTATATATAACGTTATAGACGTATATAATGTCCCCACCGAGAAGTACGGGCAGACACGACCGGGATTTTGTAAAACATTACCAGCGAGGGTCTAGATGGGTTAGGTTAGGTTATATTACGATATAGACGTATATAGTGTGCCCACCGAGAAGTAGGGGCCGACCCGCCTAGAATGTTGGAAAATACTACATCCGAGATGTTAGGTTCCCTTAGGTTAGGATATATAACGTTATAGACGTATATAATGTCCCCACGGCAAAGTACGGTCCGACACGACCGGGATTTTGTAAAACATTACCAGCGAGGGTCTAGATGGGTTAGGTTTGGTTATATTACGATATAGACGTATATAATGTGCCCACCGAGAAGTAGGAGCCGACCCGCCGGGAATGTTGGAAAATACTACATCCGAGATGTTAGGTTCCCTTAGGTTAGGATATATAAATTTATAGACGTATATAATGTCCGCACCGAGACGTACAGGAAGACAGGAACGGGATTCTGTGAAACATTACCAGCGAGGGTCTAGATGGGTTAGGTTAGGTTATATTACGATATAGACGTATATAATGTGCCCACCGAGAAGTAGAGGCCGACCCGCCAGGAATATTGGAAAATACGACATCCGAGCTGTTAGGTTCCCTTAGTTTAGGATATATAAATTTATAGACGTATATAATGTCCGCACCGAGACGTACGGGAAGACATGAACGGGATTCTGTGAAACATTACCAGCGAGGGTCTAGGTGGGTTAGGTTAGGTTATATTACGTTATAGACGTATATAATGTTCCCACCGAGAAGTAGGGGCCGACCCGCCTGGAATGTTGGAAAATACTACATCCGAGATGTTAGGTTCCCTTAGGTTAGGATATATAACGTTATAGACGTATATAATGTCCCCACGGCAAAGTACGGTCCGACACGACCGGGATTTTGTAAAACATTACCAGCGAGGGTCTAGATGGGTTAGGTTTGGTTATATTACGATATAGACGTATATAATGTGCCCACCGAGAAGTAGGGGCCGACCCGCCAGGAATGTTGGAAAATACTACATCCGAGATGTTAGGTTCCCTTAGGTTAGTATATATAACATTATAGACGTATATAATGTACCCACCGAGAAGTACGGGCAGACACGACCGGGATTCTGTAAAACATTCCCAGCTAGGGGCTAGATGTGTTAGGTTAGGTTATATTACGTTATAGACGTATATAATGATCCCACCGAGAAGTAGGGGCCGACCCGCCAGGAATGTTGGAAAATACTACATCCGAGATGTTACGTTCCCTTAGGTTCGGATATATAACGTTATAGACGTATATAATGTCCCCACCGAGAAGTACGGGCAGACACGACCGGGATTTTGTAAAACATTACCAGCGAGGTTCTAGATGGGTTAGGTTAGGTTATATTACGATATAGACGTATATAATGTGCCCACCGAGAAGTAGGGGCCGACACGCCAGGAATGTAGGAAAATACTACATCCGAGATGTTAGGTTCCCATAGGGTAGGATATATAAAGTTATAGACGTATATAATGACCCCACGGAAAAGTACGGGCCGACACGACCGGGATTTTGTAAAACATTCCCAGCTAGGGGCTAGATGTGTTAGGTTAGTTTATATTACGTTATAGACGTATATAATGATCCCACCGAGAAGTAGGGGCCGTCCCGCCAGGAATGTTGGAAAATACTACATCCGAGATGTTAGGTTCCCTTAGGTTAGGATATATAAATTTATAGACGTATATAATGTCCGCACCGAGACGTACGGGCCGACACGACCGGGATTTTGTAAAACATTACCAGCGAGGGTCTAGATGGCTTAGGTTAGGTTATATTACGATATAGACGTATATAATGTGCCCACCGAGAAGTAGGGGCCGACCCGCCAGGAATGTTGGAAAATACTACATCCGAGATGTTAAGTTGCCTTAGGTTAGGATATATATATTGATAGACGTATATAATGTCCGCACCGAGACGTACGGGCCGATACGACCGGGATTTTGAAAAACATTACCAGCGAGGGTCTAGATGGGTTAGGGTAGGTTATATTACGATATAGACGTATATAGTGTGCCCACCGAGAAGTAGGGGCCGACCCGCCTGGAATGTTGGAAAATACTACATCCGAGATGTTAGGTTCCCTTAGGTTAGGATATATAAATTTATAGACGTATATAATGTCCGCACCGAGACGTACAGGAAGACATGAACGGGATTCTGTGAAACAATACCAGCGAGCGTCTAGGTGGGTTAGGTTAGGTTATATTACGTTATAGACGTATATAATGATCTCACCGAGAAGTAGGGGCCGACCCGCCAGGAATGTTGGAAAATACTACATACGAGATGTTAGGTTCCCTTAGGTTAGGATATATAACGTTATAGACGTATATAATGTCCCCACCGAGAAGTACGGGCAGACGCGAACGGGATTTTGTAAAACATTACCAGCGAAGGTCTAGATGTGTTAGGTTAGGTTATATTACGATATAGACGTATATAATGTGCCCACCGAGAAGTAGGGGCCGACCCGCCAGGAATGTTGGAAAATACTACATCCGAGATGTTAAGTTCCCTAAGGTTAGGATATATAAATTTATAGACATATATAATGTCCGCACCGAGACGTACAGGAAGACATCAACGGGATTCTGTGAAACATTACCAGCGAGGGTCTAGGTGGGTTAGGTTAGGTTATATTACGTTATAGACGTATATAATGATCCCACCGAGAAGTAGGGGCCGACCCGCCAGGAATATTGGAAAATACTACATACGAGATGTTAGGTTCCCTTAGGTTAGGATATATAAATTTATAGACGTATATAATGTCCGGACAGAGACGTACAGGAAGACATGAACGGGATTCTGTGAAACAATACCAGCGAGGGTCTAGGTGGGTTAGGTTAGGTTATATTACGTTATAGACGTATATAATGATCACACCGAGCAGTAGGGGCCGACCGGCCAGGAATGTTGGAAAATACTACATCCGAGATGTTAGGTTCCCGTAGGTTAGGATATATAACGTTATAGACGTATATAATGTCCCCACCGAGAAGTACGGGCAGACACGACCGGGATTTTGTAAAACATTACCAGCGAGGGTCTAGATGGGTTAGGTTAGGTTATATTACGATATAGACGTATATAATGTGCCCACCGAGAAGTAGGGGCCGACCCGCGAGGAATGTTGGAAAATACTACATCCGAGATGTTAGGTTCCCTTAGGTTAGTATATATAACGTTATAGACGTACATAATGTCCGCACCGAGACGTACAGGAAGACATGAACGGGATTCTGTGAAACAATACCAGCGAGGGTCTAGATGGGTTAGGTTAGGTTATATTACGATATAGACGTATATAATGTGCCCACCGAGAAGTAGGGGCCGACCCGCCAGAAATGTTGGAAAATTCTACATCCGAGATGTTAAGTTGCCTTAGGTTAGGATATATAAATTTATAGACGTATATAATGTCCGCACCGAGACGTACGGGCTGACACGACCGGGATTTTGTAAAACATTACCAGCGAGGGTCTAGATGGGTTCGGTTAGGTTATATTACGATATAGACGTATATAGTGTGCCCACCGAGAAGTAGGGGCCGACCCACCAGGAATGTTGGAAAATACTACATCCGAGATGTTAGGTTCCCTTAGGTTAGGATATATAAATTTATAGACGTATATAATGTCCGCACCGAGACGTACAGGAAGACAGGAACGGGATTCTGTGAAACATTACCAGCGAGGGTCTAGGTGGGTTAGGTTAGGTTATATTACGTTATAGACGTATATAATGTTCCCACCGAGAAGTAGGGGCCGACCCGCCAGAAATATTGGAAAATTCTACATCCGAGATGTTAAGTTGCCTTAGGTTACTATATATAACGTTATAGACGTATATAATGTCCGCACCGAGACGTACGGGGCGACACGACCGGGATTCTGTAAAACATTCCCAGCTAGGGGCTAGATGTGTTAGGTTAGGTTATATTACGCTATAGACGTATATAATGATCCCA
This sequence comes from Xylocopa violacea, assembly GCA_963969225.1. NCBI lineage: Eukaryota > Metazoa > Arthropoda > Insecta > Hymenoptera > Apidae > Xylocopa > Xylocopa violacea. The sequence continues at coordinate 1,984,734 of CAXAJV010000738.1, read as the reverse complement.
CCGAGAAGTAGGGGCCGACCCGCCAGGAATGTTGGAAAATACTACATCTGAGATGTTAGGTTCCCTTAGGTTAGGATATATAAATTTATAGACGTATATAATGTCCGCACCGAGACGTACAGGAAGACAGGAACGGGATTCTGTGAAACATTACCAGCGAGGGTCTAGATGGGTTAGGTTAGGTTATATTACGATATAGACGTATATAATGTGCCCACCGAGAAGTAGAGGCCGACCCGCCAGGAATATTGGAAAATACGACATCCGAGATGTTATGTTCCCCTAGGTTAGGATATATAACGTTATAGACGTATATAATGTCCCCACCGAGAAGTACGGGCAGACGCGAACGGGATTTTGTAAAACATTACCAGCGAGGGTCTAGATGGGTTAGGTTTGGTTATATTACGATATAGACGTATATAATGTGCCCACCGAGAAGTAGGGGCCGACCCGCCAGGAATGTTGGAAAATACTACATCCGAGATGTTAGGTTCCCTTAGGTTAGTATATATAACATTATAGACGTATATAATGTACCCACCGAGAAGTACGGGCAGACACGACCGGGATTTTGTAAAACATTACCAGCGACGGTCTAGATGGGTTAGGTTAGGTTATATTACGTTATAGACGTATATAATGTTCCCACCGAGAAGTAGGGGCCGACCCGCCAGAAATGTTGGAAAATTCTACATCCGAGATGTTAAGTTGCCTTAGGTTAGGATATATAACGTTATAGACGTATATAATGTCCGCACCGTGACGTACGGGACGACAAGACCGGGATTCTGTAAAACATTCCCAGCTAGGGGCTAGGTGTGTTAGGTTAGGTTATATTACGTTATAGACGTATATAATGATCCCACCGAGAAGTAGGGGCCGACCCGCCAGGAATGTTGGAAAATACTACATCCGAGATGTTACGTTCCCTTAGGTTCGGATATATAACGTTATAGACGTATATAATGTCCCCACCGAGAAGTACGGGCAGACACGACCGGGATTTTGTAAAACATTACCAGCGAGGGTCTAGATGGGTTAGGTTAGGTTATATTACGATATAGACGTATATAATGTGCCCACCGAGAAGTAGGGGCCGACACGCCAGGAATGTAGGAAAATACTACATCCGAGATGTTAGGTTCACTTAGGTTAGGACATATAACGTTATAGACGTATATAATGTCCGCACCGAGACGTACGGGACGACACGACCTAGATTTTGTAAAACATTCCCAGCTAGGGGCTAGATGTGTTAGGTTAGTTTATATTACGTTATAGACGTATATAATGATCCCACCGAGAAGTAGGGGCCGTCCCGCCAGGAATGTTGGAAAATACTACATCCGAGATGTTAGGTTCCCTTAGGTTAGGATATATAAATTTATAGACGTATATAATGTCCGCACCGAGACGTACAGGAAGACAGGAACGGGATTCTGTGAAACATTACCAGCGAGGGTCTAGGTGGGTTAGGTTAGGTTATATTACGTTATAGACGTATATAATGTTCCCACCGAGAAGTAGGGGCCGACCCGCCAGAAATGTTGGAAAATTCTACATCCGAGATGTTAAGTTGCCTTAGGTTAGGATATATAACGTTATAGACGTATATAATGTCCGCACCGAGACGTACGGGACGACACGACCGGGATTCTGTAAAACATTCAGAGCTAGGGGCTAGATGTGTTAGGTTAGGTTATATTACGTTATAGAAGTATATAATGATCCCACCGAGAAGTAGGGGCCGACCCGCCAGGATTGTTGGAAAATACTACATCCGAGATGTTAGGTTCCCTTAGGTTCGGATATATAACGTTATAGACGTATATAATGTCCCCACCGAGAAGTACGGGCAGACACGACCGGGATTTTGTGAAACAATACCAGCGAGGGTCTAGGTGGGTTAGGTTAGGTTATATTACGTTATAGACGTATATAATGATCCCACCGAGAAGTAGGGGCCGACCCGCCAGGAATGTTGGAAAATACTACATACGAGATGTTAGGTTCCCTTAGGTTAGGATATATAACGCTATAGACGTATATAATGTCCCCACCGAGAAGTACGGGCAGACGCGAACGGGATTTTGTAAAACATTACCAGCGAAGGTCTAGATGGGTTAGGTTAGGTTATATTACGATATAGACGTATATAATGTGCCCACCGAGAAGTAGGGGCCGACCCGCCAGGAATGTTGGAAAATACTACATCCGAGATGTTAAGTTCCCTAAGGTTAGGATATATAAATTGATAGACATATATAATGTCCGCACCGAGACGTACAGGAAGACATCAACGGGATTCTATGAAACATTACCAGCGAGGGTCTAGGTGGGTTAGGTTAGGTTATATTACGTTATAGACGTATATAATGATCCCACCGAGAAGTAGGGGCCGACCCGCCAGGAATATTGGAAAATACTACATACGAGATGTTAGGTTCCCTTAGGTTAGGATATATAAATTTATAGACGTATATAATGTCCGCACCGAGACGTACGGGAAGACAGGAACGGGATTCTGTGAAACATTACCAGCGAGGGTCTAGATGGGTTAGGTTAGGTTATATTACGATATAGACGTATATAATGTGCCCACCGAGAAGTAGAGGCCGACCCGCCAGGAATATTGGAAAATACGACATCCGAGATGTTATGTTCCCCTAGGTTAGGATATATAACGTTATAGACGTATATAATGTCCCCACCGAGAAGTACGGGCAGACGCGAACGGGATTTTGTAAAACATTACCAGCGAGGGTCTAGATGGGTTAGGTTTGGTTATATTACGATATAGACGTATATAATGTGCCCACCGAGAAGTAGGGGCCGACCCGCCAGGAATGTTGGAAAATACTACATCCGAGATGTTAGGTTCCCTTAGGTTAGTATATATAACATTATAGACGTATATAATGTACCCACCGAGAAGTACGGGCAGACACGACCGGGATTTTGTAAAACATTATCAGCGACGGTCTAGATGGGTTAGGTTAGGTTATGTTACGTTATAGACGTATATAATGTTCCCACCGAGAAGTAGGGGCCGACCCGCCAGAAATGTTGGAAAATTCTACATCCTAGATGTTAAGTTGCCTTAGGTTAGGATATATAACGGTATAGACGTATATAATGTCCGCACCGAGACGTACGGGACGACACGACCGGGATTCTGTAAAACATTCCCAGCTAGGGGCTAGATGTGTTAGGTTAGGTTATATTACGTTATAGACGTATATAATGATCCCACCGAGAAGTAGGGGCCGACCCGCCAGGAATGATGGAAAATACTACATCCGAGATGTTACGTTCCCTTAGGTTCGGATATATAACGTTATAGACGTATATAATGTCCCCACCGAGGAGTACGGGCAGACACGACCGGGGTTTTGTAAAACATTACCAGCGAGGGTCTAGATGGGTTAGGTTAGGTTATATTACGATATAGACGTATATAATGTGCCCACCGAGAAGTAGGGACCGACACGCCAGGAATGTAGGAAAATACTACATCCGAGATGTTAGGTTCACTTAGGTTAGGACATATAACGTTATAGACGTATATAATGTGCGCACCGAGACGTACGGGACGACACGACCTAGATTTTGTAAAACATTCCCAGTTAGGGGCTAGATGTGTTAGGTTAGTTTATATTACGTTATAGACGTATATAATGATCCCACCGAGAAGTAGGGGCCGTCCCGCCAGGAATGTTGGAAAATACTACATCCGAGATGTTAGGTTCCCTTAGGTTAGGATATATAAATTTATAGACGTATATAATGTCCGCACCGAGACGTACAGGAAGACAGGAACGGGATTCTGTGAAACATTACCAGCGAGGGTCCAGGTGGGTTAGGTTAGGTTATATTACGTTATAGACGTATATAATGTTCCCACCGAGAAGTAGGGGCCGACCCGCCAGAAATGTTGGAAAATTCTACATCCGATATGTTAAGTTGCCTTAGGTTAGGATATATAAATTTATAGACGTATATAATGTCCGCACCGAGACGTACGGGCCGACACGACCTGGATTTTGTAAAACATTACCAGCGAGGGTCTAGATGGCTTAGGTTAGGTTATATTACGCTATAGACGTATATAATGTGCCCACCGAGAAGTAGGGGCCGACCCGCCAGGAATATTGGAAAATACGACATCCGAGCTGTTAGGTTCCCTTAGGTTAGGATATATAAATTTATAGACGTATATAATGTCCGCACCGAGACGTACAGGAAGACAGGAACGGGATTCTGTGAAACATTACCAGCGAGGGTCTAGATGGGTTAGGTTAGGTTATATTACGATATAGACGTATATAATGTGCCCACCGAGAAGTAGAGGCCGACCCGCCAGGAATATTGGAAAATACGACATCCGAGCTGTTAGGTTCCCTTAGATTAGGATATATAAATTTATAGACGTATATAATGTCCGCACCGAGACGTACGGGAACACATGAACGGGATTCTGTGAAACATTACCAGCGAGGGTCTAGGTGGGTTAGGTTAGGTTATATTACGTTATAGACGTATATAATGTTCCCACCGAGAAGTAGGGCCCGACCCGCCTGGAATGTTGGAAAATACTACATCCGAGATGTTAGGTTCCCTTAGGTTAGGATATATAACGTTATAGACGTATATGATGTCCCCACGCCAAAGTACGGTCCGACACGACCGGGATTTTGTAAAACATTACCAGCGAGGGTCTAGATGGGTTAGGTTTGGTTATATTACGATATAGACGTATATAATGTGCCCACCGAGAAGTAGGGGCCGACCCGCCAGGAATGTTGGAAAATACTACATCCGAGATGTTAGGTTCCCTTAGGTTAGTATATATAACATTATAGACGTATATAATGTACCCACCGAGAAGTACGGGCAGACACGACCGGGATTTTGTAAAACATTACCAGCGACGGTCTAGATGGGTTAGGTTAGGTTATATTACGTTATAGACGTATATAATGTTCCCACCGAGAAGTAGGGGCCGACCCGCCAGAAATGTTGGAAAATTCTACATCCGAGATGTTAAGTTGCCTTAGGTTAGGATATATAACGTTATAGACGTATATAATGTCCGCACCGTGACGTACGGGACGACACGACCGGGATTCTGTAAAACATTCCCAGCTAGGGGCTAGGTGTGTTAGGTTAGGTTATATTACGTTATAGACGTATATAATGATCCCACCGAGAAGTAGGGGCCGACCCGCCAGGAATGTTGGAAAATACTACATCCGAGATGTTACGTTCCCTTAGGTTCGGATATATAACGTTATAGACGTATATAATGTCCCCACCGAGAAGTACGGGCAGACACGACCGGGATTTTGTAAAACATTACCAGCGAGGGTCTAGATGGGTTAGGTTAGGTTATATTACGATATAGACGTATATAATGTGCCCACCGAGAAGTAGGGGCCGACACGCCAGGAATGTAGGAAAATACTACATCCGAGATGTTAGGTTCACTTAGGTTAGGACATATAACGTTATAGACGTATATAATGTCCGCACCGAGACGTACGGGACGACACGACCTAGATTTTGTAAAACATTCCCAGCTAGGGGCTAGATGTGTTAGGTTAGTTTATATTACGTTATAGACGTATATAATGATCCCACCGAGAAGTAGGGGCCGTCCCGCCAGGAATGTTGGAAAATACTACATCCGAGATGTTAGGTTCCCTTAGGTTAGGATATATAAATTTATAGACGTATATAATGTCCGCACCGAGACGTACAGGAAGACAGGAACGGGATTCTGTGAAACATTACCAGCGAGGGTCTAGGTGGGTTAGGTTAGGTTATATTACGTTATAGACGTATATAATGTTCCCACCGAGAAGTAGGGGCCGACCCGCCAGAAATGTTGGAAAATTCTACATCCGAGATGTTAAGTTGCCTTAGGTTAGGATATATAACGTTATAGACGTATATAATGTCCGCACCGAGACGTACGGGACGACACGACCGGGATTCTGTAAAACATTCAGAGCTAGGGGTTAGATGTGTTAGGTTAGGTTATATTACGTTATAGAAGTATATAATGATCCCACCGAGGTAGGGGCCGACCCGCCAGGATTGTTGGAAAATACTACATCCGAGATGTTAGGTTCCCTTAGGTTCGGATATATAACGTTATAGACGTATATAATGTCCCCACCGAGAAGTACGGGCAGACACGACCGGGATTTTGTGAAACAATACCAGCGAGGGTCTAGGTGGGTTAGGTTAGGTTATATTACGTTATAGACGTATATAATGATCCCACCGAGAAGTAGGGGCCGACCCGCCAGGAATGTTGGAAAATACTACATACGAGATGTTAGGTTCCCTTAGGTTAGGATATATAACGCTATAGACGTATATAATGTCCCCACCGAGAAGTACGGGCAGACGCGAACGGGATTTTGTAAAACATTACCAGCGAAGGTCTAGATGGGTTAGGTTAGGTTATATTACGATATAGACGTATATAATGTGCCCACCGAGAAGTAGGGGCCGACCCGCCAGGAATGTTGGAAAATACTACATCCGAGATGTTAAGTTCCCTAAGGTTAGGATATATAAATTTATAGACATATATAATGTCCGCACCGAGACGTACAGGAAGACATCAACGGGATTCTATGAAACATTACCAGCGAGGGTCTAGGTGGGTTAGGTTAGGTTATATTACGTTATAGACGTATATAATGATCCCACCGAGAAGTAGGGGCCGACCCGCCAGGAATATTGGAAAATACTACATACGAGATGTTAGGTTCCCTTAGGTTAGGATATATAAATTTATAGACGTATATAATGTCCGGACAGAGACGTACAGGAAGACATGAACGGGTTTCTGTGAAACAATACCAGCGAGGGTCTAGGTGGGTTAGGTTAGGTTATATTACGTTATAGACGTATATAATGATCACACCGAGCAGTAGGGGCCGACTGGCCAGGAATGTTGGAAAATACTACATCCGAGATGTTAGGTTCCCGTAGGTTAGGATATATAACGTTATAGACGTATATAATGTCCCCACCGAGAAGTACGGGCAGACACGACCGGGATTTTGTAAAACATTACCAGCGAGGGTCTAGATGGGTTAGGTTAGGTTATATTACGATATAGACGTATATAATGTGCCCACCGAGAAGTAGGGGCCGACCCGCGAGGAATGTTGGAAAATACTACATCCGAGATGTTAGGTTCCCTTAGGTTAGTATATATAACGTTATAGACGTATATAATGTCCCCACCGAGAAGTACGGGCAGACACGACCGGGATTTTGTAAAACATTACCAGCGAGGGTCTAGATGGGTTAGGTTAGGTTATATTACGATATAGACGTATATAGTGTACCCACCGAGAAGTAGGGGCCGACCCGCCAGGAATGTTGAAAAATACTACATCCGAGATGTTAGGTTCCCTTAGGTTAGTATATATAACGTTATAGACGTATATAATGTCCCCACCGAGAAGTACGGGCAGACACGACCGGGATTTTGTAAAACATTACCAGCGAGGGTCTAGATGGGTTAGGTTAGGTTATATTACGATATAGACGTATATAGTGTGCCCACCGAGAAGTAGGGGCCGACCCGCCAGGAATGTTGGAAAATACTACATCCGAGGTGTTAGGTTCCCTTAGGTTAGAATATATAAATTTATAGACGTATATAATGTCCGCACCGAGACGTACGGGAACACATGAACGGGATTCTGTGAAACATTACCAGCGAGGGTCTAGATGGGTTAGGTTAGGTTATATTACGATATAGACGTATATAATGTGCCCACCGAGAAGTAGAGGCCGACCCGCCAGGAATATTGGAAAATACGACATCCGAGCTGTTAGGTTCCCTTAGTTTAGGATATATAAATTTATAGACGTATATAATGTCCGCACCGAGACGTACGGGAAGACATGAACGGGATTCTGTGAAACATTACCAGCGACGGTCTAGATGGGTTAGGTTAGGTTATATTACGTTATAGACGTATATAATGTTCCCACCGAGAAGTAGGGGCCGACCCGCCAGAAATGTTGGAAAATTCTACATCCGAGATGTTAAGTTGCCTTAGGTTAGGATATATAACGTTATAGACGTATATAATGTCCGCACCGAGACGTACGGGACGACACGACCGGGATTCTGTAAAACATTCAGAGCTAGGGGCTAGATGTGTTAGGTTAGGTTATATTACGTTATAGAAGTATATAATGATCCCACCGAGAAGTAGGGGCCGACTCGCCAGGATTGTTGGAAAATACTACATCCGAGATGTTAGGTTCCCTTAGGTTCGGATATATAACGTTATAGACGTATATAATGTCCCCACCGAGAAGTACGGGCAGACACGACCGGGATTTTGTGAAACAATACCAGCGAGGGTCTAGGTGGGTTAGGTTAGGTTATATTACGTTATAGACGTATATAATGATCCCACCGAGAAGTAGGGGCCGACCCGCCAGGAATGTTGGAAAATACTACATACGAGATGTTAGGTTCCCTTAGGTTAGGATATATAACGTTATAGACGTATATAATGTCCCCACCGAGAAGTACGGGCAGACGGGAACGGGATTTTGTAAAACATTACCAGCGAAGGTCTAGATGGGTTAGGTTAGGTTATATTACGATATAGACGTATATAATGTGCCCACCGAGAAGTAGGGGCCGACCCGCCAGGAATGTTGGAAAATACTACATCCGAGATGTTAAGTTCCCTAAGGTTAGGATATATAAATTTATAGACATATATAATGTCCGCACCGAGACGTACAGGAAGACATCAACGGGATTCTATGAAACATTACCAGCGAGGGTCTAGGTGGGTTAGGTTAGGTTATATTACGTTATAGACGTATATAATGATCCCACCGAGAAGTAGGGGCCGACCCGCCAGGAATATTGGAAAATACTACATACGAGATGTTAGGTTCCCTTAGGTTAGGATATATAAATTTATAGACGTATATAATGTCCGGACAGAGACGTACAGGAAGACATGAACGGGATTCTGTGAAACAATACCAGCGAGGGTCTAGGTGGGTTAGGTTAGGTTATATTACGTTATAGACGTATATAATGATCACACCGAGCAGTAGGGGCCGACTGGCCAGGAATGTTGGAAAATACTACATCCGACATGTTAGGTTCCCGTAGGTTAGGATATATAACGTTATGGACGTATATAATGTCCCCACCGAGAAGTACGGGCAGACACGACCGGGATTTTGTAAAACATTACCAGCGAGGGTCTAGATGGGTTAGGTTAGGTTATATTACGATATAGACGTATATAATGTGCCCACCGAGAAGTAGAGGCCGACCCGCCAGGAATATTGGAAAATACGACATCCGAGCTGTTAGGTTCCCTTAGTTTAGGATATATAAATTTATAGACGTATATAGTGTCCGCACCGAGACGTACGGGAAGACATGAACGGGATTCTGTGAAACATTACCGGCGACGGTCTAGATGGGTTAGGTTAGGTTATATTACGTTATAGACGTATATAATGTTCCCACCGAGAAGTAGGGGCCGACCCGCCAGAAATGTTGGAAAATTCTACATCCGAGATGTTAAGTTGCCTTAGGTTAGGATATATAACGTTATAGACGTATATAATGTCCGCACCGAGACGTACGGGACGACACGACCGGGATTCTGTAAAACATTCCCAGCTAGGGGCTAGATGTGTTAGGTTAGGTTATATTACGTTATAGACGTATATAATGATCCCACCGAGAAGTAGGGGCCGACCCGCCAGGAATGTTGGAAAATACTACATCCGAGATGTTACGTTCCCTTAGGTTCGGATATATAACGTTATAGACGTATATAATGTCCCCACCGAGAAGTACGGGCAGACACGACCGGGATTTTGTAAAACATTACCAGCGAGGGTCTAGATGGGTTAGGTTAGGTTATATTACGATATAGACCTATATAATGTGCCCACCGAGAAGTAGGGGCCGACCCGCCAGGAATGTTGGAAAATACTACATCCGAGATGTTAGGTTCACTTAGGTTAGGACATATAACGTTATAGACGTATATAATGTCCGCACCGAGACGTACGGGACGACACGACCGGGATTCTGTAAAACATTCCCAGCTAGGGGCTAGATGTGTTAGGTTAGTTTATATTACGTTATAGACGTATATAATGATCCCACCGAGAAGTAGGGGCCGTCCCGCCAGGAATGTTGGAAAATACTACATCCGAGATGTTAAGTTGCCTTAGGTTAGAATATATAACGTTATAGACGTATATAATGTCCGCACCGAGACGTACGGGACGACACGACCGGGATTCTGAAAAACATTCCCAGCTAGGGGCTAGATGTGTTAGGTTAGGTTATATTACGTTATAGATGTATATAATGATCCCACCGAGAAGTAGGGGCCGACCCGCCAGGAATGTTGGAAAATACTACATCCGAGATGTTAGGTTCCCGTAGGTTAGGATATATAACGTTATAGACGTATATAATGTCCACACCGAGAAGTACGGGCAGACACGACCGGGATTTTGTAAAACATTACCAGCGAGGGTCTAGATGGGTTAGGTTAGGTTATATTACGATATAGACGTATATAGTGTGCCCACCGAGAAGTAGGGGCCGACCCGCCAGGAATGTTGGAAAATACTACATCCGAGGTGTTAGGTTCCCTTAGGTTAGAATATATAAATTTATAGACGTATATAATGTCCGCACCGAGACGTACAGGAAGACATGAACGGGATTCTGTGAAACAATACCAGCGAGGGTCTAGGTGGGTTAGGTTAGGTTATATTACGTTATAGACGTATATAATGATCCCACCGAGAAGTAGGGGCCGACCCGCCAGGAATATTGGAAAATACTACATACGAGATGTTAGGTTCCCTTAGGTTAGGATATATAAATTTATAGACGTATATAATGTCCGGACAGAGATGTACAGGAAGACATGAACGGGATTCTGTGAAACAATACCAGCGAGGGTCTAGGTGGGTTAGGTTAGGTTATATTACGTTATAGACGTATATAATGATCACACCGAGCAGTAGGGGCCGACCGGCCAGGAATGTTGGAAAATACTACATCCGAGATGTTAGGTTCCCGTAGGTTAGGATATATAACGTTACAGACGTATATAATGTCCCCACCGAGAAGTACGGGCAGACACGACCGGGATTTTGTAAAACATTACCAGCGAGGGTCTAGATGGGTTAGGTTAGGTTATATTACGATATAGACCTATATAATGTGCCCACCGAGAAGTAGGGGCCGACCCGCCAGGAATATTGGAAAATACTACATACGAGATGATAGGTTCCCTTAGGTTAGGATATATAAATTTATAGACGTATATAATGTCCGGACAGAGACGTACAGGAAGACATGAACGGGATTCTGTGAAACAATACCAGCGAGGGTCTAGGTGGGTTAGGTTAGGTTATATTACGTTATAGACGTATATAATGATCACACCGAGCAGTAGGGGCCGACCGGCCAGGAATGTTGGAAAATACTACATCCGAGATGTTAGGTTCCCGTAGGTTAGGATATATAACGTTATAGACGTATATAATGTCCCCACCGAGAAGTACGGGCAGACACGACCGGGATTTTGTAAAACATTACCAGCGAGGGTCTAGATGGGTTAGGTTAGGTTATATTACGATATAGACCTATATAATGTGCCCACCGAGAAGTAGGGGCCGACCCGCCAGGAATGTTGGAAAATACTACATCCGAGATGTTAGGTTCACTTAGGTTAGGACATATAACGTTATAGACGTATATAATGTCCGCACCGAGACGTACGGGACGACACGACCGGGATTCTGTAAAACATTCCCAGCTAGGGGCTAGATGTGTTAGGTTAGTTTATATTACGTTATAGACGTATATAATGATCCCACCGAGAAGTAGGGGCCGTCCCGCCAGGAATGTTGGAAAATACTACATCCGAGATGTTAAGTTGCCTTAGGTTAGAATATATAACGTTATAGACGTATATAATGTCCGCACCGAGACGTACGGGACGACACGACCGGGATTCTGAAAAACATTCCCAGCTAGGGGCTAGATGTGTTAGGTTAGGTTATATTACGTTATAGACGTATATAATGATCACACCGAGCAGTAGGGGCCGACCGGCCAGGAATGTTGGAAAATACTACATCCGAGATGTTAGGTTCCCGTAGGTTAGGATATATAACGTTATAGACGTATATAATGTCCCCACCGAGAAGTACGGGCAGACACGACCGGGATTTTGTAAAACATTACCAGCGAGGGTCTAGATGGGTTAGGTTAGGTTATATTACGATATAGACGTATATAATGTGCCCACCGAGAAGTAGGGGCCGACCCGCCAGGAATGTTGGAAAATACTACATCCGAGATGTTAAGTTCCCTAAGGTTAGGATATATAAATTTATAGACATATATAATGTCCGCACCGAGACGTACAGGAAGACATCAATGGGATTCTGTGAAACATTACCAGCGAGGGTCTAGGTGGGTTAGGTTAGGTTATATTACGTTATAGACGTATATAATGATCCCACCGAGAAGTAGGGGCCGACCCGCCAGGAATGTTGGAAAATACTACATACGAGATGTTAGGTTCCCTTAGGTTAGGATATATAAATTTATAGACGTATATAATGTCCGGACAGAGACGTACAGGAAGACATGAACGGGATTCTGTGAAACAATACCAGCGAGGGTCTAGGTGGGTTAGGTTAGGTTATATTACGTTATAGACGTATATAATGATCACATCGAGCAGTAGGGGCCGACCGGCCAGGAATGTTGGAAAATACTACATCCGAGATGTTAGGTTCCCGTAGGTTAGGATATATAACGTTATAGACGTATATAATGTCCCCACCGAGAAGTACGGGCAGACACGACCGGGATTTTGTAAAACATTACCAGCGAGGGTCTAGATGGGTTAGGTTAGGTTATATTACGATATAGACCTATATAATGTGCCCACCGAGAAGTAGGGGCCGACCCGCCAGGAATGTTGGAAAATACTACATCCGAGATGTTAGGTTCCCGTAGGTTAGGATATATAACGTTATAGACGTATATAATGTCCCCACCGAGAAGTACGGGCAGACACGACCGGGATTTTGTAAAACATTACCAGCGAGGGTCTAGATGGGTTAGGTTAGGTTATATTACGATATAGACGTATATAGTGTGCCCACCGAGAAGTAGGGGCCGACCCGCCAGGAATGTTGGAAAATACTACATCCGAGGTGTTAGGTTCCCTTAGGTTAGAATATATAAATTTATAGACGTATATAATGTCCGCACCGAGACGTACAGGAAGACATGAACGGGATTCTGTGAAACAATACCAGCGAGGGTCTAGGTGGGTTAGGTTAGGTTATATTACGTTATAGACCTATATAATGTGCCCACCGAGAAGTAGGGGCCGACCCGCCAGGAATGTTGGAAAATACTACATCCGAGATGTTAAGTTCCCTAAGGTTAGGATATATAAACTTATAGACATATATAATGTCCGCACCGAGACGTACAGGAAGACATCAACGGGATTCTGTGAAACATTACCAGCGAGGGTCTAGGTGGGTTAGGTTAGGTTATATTACGTTATAGACGTATATAATGATCCCACCGAGAAGTAGGGGCCGACCCGCCAGGAATATTGGAAAATACTACATACGAGATGTTAGGTTCCCTTAGGTTAGAATATATAACGTTATAGACGTATATAATGTCCGCACCGAGACGTACGGGACGACACGACCGGGATTCTGAAAAACATTCCCAGCTAGGGGCTAGATGTGTTAGGTTAGGTTATATTACGTTATAGATGTATATAATGATCCCACCGAGAAGTAGGGGCCGACCCGCCAGGAATGTTGGAAAATACTACATCCGAGATGTTAGGTTCCCGTAGGTTAGGATATATAACGTTATAGACGTATATAATGTCCCCACCGAGAAGTACGGGCAGACACGACCGGGATTTTGTAAAACATTACCAGCGAGGGTCTTGATGGGTTAGGTTAGGTTATATTACGATATAGACGTATATAATGTGCCCACCGAGAAGTAGGGGCCGACCCGCCAGGAATGTTGGAAAATACTACATCCGAGATGTTAAGTTCCCTAAGGTTAGGATATATAAATTTATAGACATATATAATGTCCGCGCCGAGACGTACAGGAAGACATCAACGGGATTCTGTGAAACATTACCAGCGAGGGTCTAGGTGGGTTAGGTTAGGTTATATTACGTTATAGACGTATATAATGATCCCACCGAGAAGTAGGGGCCGACCCGCCAGGAATATTGGAAAATACTACATACGAGATGTTAGGTTCCCTTAGGTTAGGATATATAAATTTATAGACGTATATAATGTCCGGACAGAGACGTACGGGAAGACATGAACGGGATTCTGTGAAACAATACCAGCGAGGGTCTAGGTGGGTTAGGTTAGGTTATATTACGTTATAGACGTATATAATGATCACACCGAGCAGTAGGGGCCGACCGGCCAGGAATGTTGGAAAATACTACATCCGAGATGTTAGGTTCCCGTAGGTTAGGATATATAACGTTATAGACGTATATAATGTCCCCACCGAGAAGTACGGGCAGACACGACCGGGATTTTGTAAAACATTACCAGCGAGGGTCTAGATGGGTTAGGTTAGGTTATATTACGATATAGACGTATATAATGTGCCCACCGAGAAGTAGGGGCCGACCCGCCAGGAATATTGGAAAATACTACATCCGAGATGTTAGGTTCCCTTAGGTTAGGATATATAACGTTATAGACGTATATAATGTCCCCACGGCAAAGTACGGGCCGACACGACCGGGATTTTGTAAAACATTACCAGCGAGGGTCTAGGTGGGTTAGGTTAGGTTATATTACGTTATAGACGTATATAATGTTCCCACCGAGAAGTAGGGGCCGACCCGCCTGGAATGTTGGAAAATACTACATCCGAGATGTTAGGTTCCCTTAGGTTAGTATATATAACATTATAGACGTATATAATGTACCCACCGAGAAGTACGGGCAGACACGACCGGGATTTTGTAAAACATTACCAGCGACGGTCTAAATGGGTTAGGTAAGGTTATATTACGATATAGACGTATATAATGTGCCCACCGAGAAGTAGGGGCCGTCCCGCCAGGAATGTTGAAAAATACTACATCCGAGATGTTAGGTTCCCTTAGGTTAGTATATATAACGTTATAGACGTATATAATGTCCCCACCGAGAAGTACGGGCAGACACGACCGGGATTTTGTAAAACATTACCAGCGAGGGTCTAGATGGGTTAGGTTAGGTTATATTACGATATAGACGTATATAGTGTGCCCACCGAGAAGTAGGGGCCGACCCGCCAGGAATGTTGGAAAATATTACATCCGAGGTGTTAGGTTCCCTTAGGTTAGAATATATAAATTTATAGACGTATATAATGTCCGCACCGAGACGTACAGGAAGACATGAACGGGATTCTGTGAAACAATACCAGCGAGGGTCTAGGTGGGTTAGGTTAGGTTATATTACGTTATAGACGTATATAATGATCCCACCGAGAAGTAGGGGCCGACCCGCCAGGAATGTTGGAAAATACTACATACGAGATGTTAGATTCCCTTAGGTTAGGATATATAACGTTATAGACGTATATAATGTCCCCACCGAGAAGTACGGGCAGACGCGAAAGGGATTTTGTAAAACATTACCAGCGAAGGTCTAGATGGTTTAGGTTAGGTTATATTACGATATAGACGTATATAATGTGCCCACCGAGAAGTAGGGGCCGACCCGCCAGGAATGTTGGAAAATACTACATCCGAGATGTTAAGTTGCCTTAGGTTAGGATATATATATTGATAGACGTATATAATGTCCGCACCGAGACGTACGGGCCGATACGACCGGGATTTTGAAAAACATTACCAGCGAGGGTCTAGATGGGTTAGGGTAGGTTATATTACGATATAGACGTATATAGTGTGCCCGCCGAGAAGTAGGGGCCGACCCGCCTGGAATGTTGGAAAATACTACATCCGAGATGTTAGGTTCCCTTAGGTTAGGATATATAAATTTATAGACGTATATAATGTCCGCACCGAGACGTACAGGAAGACAGGAACGGGATTCTGTGAAACATTACCAGCGAGGGTCTAGGTGGGTTAGGTTAGGTTATATTACGTTATAGACGTATATAATGTTCCCACCGAGAAGTAGGGGCCGACCCGCCAGAAATGTTGGAAAATTCTACATCCGAGATGTTAAGTTGCCTTAGGTTAGGATATATAACGTTATAGACGTATATAATGTCCGCACCGAGACGTACGGGACGACACGACCGGGATTCTGTAAAACATTCCCAGCTAGGGGCTAGATGTGTTAGGTTAGGTTATATTACGTTATAGATGTATATAATGATCCCACCGAGAAGTAGGGGCCGACCCGCCAGGATTGTTGGAAAATACTACATCCGAGATGTCAGGTTCCCTTAGGTTCGGATATATAACGTTATAGACGTATATAATGTCCGCACCGAGACGTACGGGACGACACGACCGGGATTCTGTAAAACATTCCCAGCTAGGGGCTAGATGTGTTAGGTTAGTTTATATTACGTTATAGACGTATATAATGATCCCACCGAGAAGTAGGGGCGGTCCCGCCAGGAATGTTGGAAAATACTACATCCGAGATGTTAAGTTGCCTTAGGTTAGAATATATAACGTTATAGACGTATATAATGTCCGCACCGAGACGTACGGGACGACACGACCGGGATTCTGAAAAACATTCCCAGCTAGGGGCTAGATGTGTTAGGTTAGGTTATATTACGTTATAGATGTATATAATGATCCCACCGAGAAGTAGGGGCCGACCCGCCAGGAATGTTGGAAAATACTACATCCGAGATGTTAGGTTCCCGTAGGTTAGGATATATAACGTTATAGACGTATATAATGTCCCCACCGAGAAGTACGGGCAGACACGACCGGGATTTTGTAAAACATTACCAGCGAGGGTCTAGATGGGTTAGGTTAGGTTATATTACGATATAGACGTATATAGTGTGCCCAACGAGAAGTAGGGGCCGACCCGCCAGGAATGTTGGAAAATACTACATCCGAGGTGTTAGGTTCCCTTAGGTTAGAATATATAAATTTATAGACGTATATAATGTCCGCACCGAGACGTACAGGAAGACATGAACGGGATTCTGTGAAACAATACCAGCGAGGGGCTAGGTGGGTTAGGTTAGGTTATATTACGTTATAGACGTATATAATGATCTCACCGAGAAGTAGGGGCCGACCCGCCAGGAATGTTGGAAAATACTACATACGAGATGTTAGGTTCCCTTAGGTTAGGATATATAACGTTATAGACGTATATAATGTCCCCACCCAGAAGTACGGGCAGACGCGAACGGGATTTTGTAAAACATTACCAGCGAAGGTCTAGATGTGTTAGGTTAGGTTATATTACGATATAGACGTATATAATGTGCCCACCGAGAAGTAGGGGCCGACCCGCCAGGAATGTTGGAAAATACTACATCCGAGATGTTAAGTTCCCTAAGGTTAGGATATATAAATTTATAGACATATATAATGTCCGCACCGAGACGTACAGGAAGACATCAACGGGATTCTGTGAAACATTACCAGCGAGGGTCTAGGTGGGTTAGGTTAGGTTATATTACGTTATAGACGTATATAATGATCCCACCGAGAAGTAGGGGCCGACCCGCCAGGAATATTGGAAAATACTACATACGAGATGTTAGGTTCCCTTAGGTTAGGATATATAAATTTATAGACGTATATAATGTCCGGACAGAGACGTACAGGAAGACATGAACGGGATTCTGTGAAACAATACCAGCGAGGGTCTAGGTGGGTTAGGTTAGGTTATATTACGTTATAGACGTATATAATGATCACACCGAGCAGTAGGGGCCGACCGGCCAGGAATGTTGGAAAATACTACATCCGAGATGTTAGGTTCCCGTAGGTTAGGATATATAACGTTATAGACGTATATAATGTCCCCACCGAGAAGTACGGGCAGACACGACCGCGATTTTGTAAAACATTACCAGCGAGGGTCTAGATGGGTTAGGTTAGGTTATATTACGATATAGACGTATATAATGTGCCCACCGAGAAGTAGGGGCCGACCCGCGAGGAATGTTGGAAAATACTACATCCGAGATGTTAGGTTCCCTTAGGTTAGTATATATAACATTATAGACGTATATAATGTCCGCACCGAGACGTACAGGAAGACATGAACGGGATTCTGTGAAACAATACCAGCGAGGGTCTAGATGGGTTAGGTTAGGTTATATTACGATATAGACGTATATAATGTGCCCACCGAGAAGTAGGGGCCGACCCGCCAGGAATGTTGGAAAATACTACATCCGAGATGTTAAGTTGCCTTAGGTTAGGATATATATATTGATAGACGTATATAATGTCCGCACCGAGACGTACGGGCCGATACGACCGGGATTTTGAAAAACATTACCAGCGAGGTTCTAGATGGGTTAGGGTAGGTTATATTACGATATAGACGTATATAGTGTGCCCACCGAGAAGTAGGGGCCGACCCGCCTGGAATGTTGGAAAATACTACATCCGAGATGTTAGGTTCCCTTAGGTTAGGATATATAAATTTATAGACGTATATAATGTCCGCACCGAGACGTACAGGAAGACAGGAACGGGATTCTGTGAAACATTACCAGCGAGGGTCTAGGTGGGTTAGGTTAGGTTATATTACGTTATAGACGTATATAATGTTCCCACCGAGAAGTAGGGGCCGACCCGCCAGAAATGTTGGAAAATTCTACATCCGAGATGTTAAGTTGCCTTAGGTTAGGATATATAACGTTATAGACGTATATAATGTCCGCACCGAGACGTACGGGACGACACGACCGGGATTCTGTAAAACATTCCCAGCTAGGGGCTAGATGTGTTAGGTTAGGTTATATTACGTTATAGATGTATATAATGATCCCACCGAGAAGTAGGGGCCGACCCGCCAGGATTGTTGGAAAATACTACATCCGAGATGTTAGGTTCCCTTAGGTTCGGATATATAACGTTATAGACGTATATAATGTCCCCACCGAGAAGTACGGGCAGACACGACCGGGATTTTGTAAAACATTACCAGCGAGGGTCTAGATGGGTTAGGTTAGGTTATATTACGATATAGACCTATATAATGTGCCCACCGAGAAGTAGGGGCCGACCCGCCAGGAATGTTGGAAAATACTACATCCGAGATGTTAGGTTCACTTAGGTTAGGACATATAACGTTATAGACGTATATAATGTCCGCACCGAGACGTACGGGACGACACGACCGGGATTCTGTAAAACATTCCCAGCTAGGGGCTAGATGTGTTAGGTTAGTTTATATTACGTTATAGACGTATATAATGATCCCACCGAGAAGTAGGGGCCGTCCCGCCAGGAATGTTGGAAAATACTACATCCGAGATGTTAAGTTGCCTTAGGTTAGAATATATAACGTTATAGACGTATATAATGTCCGCACCGAGACGTACGGGACGACACGACCGGGATTCTGTAAAACATTCCCAGCTAGGGGCTAGATGTGTTAGGTTAGTTTATATTACGTTATAGACGTATATAATGATCCCACCGAGAAGTAGGGGCCGTCCCGCCAGGAATGTTGGAAAATACTACATCCGAGATGTTAAGTTGCCTTAGGTTAGAATATATAACGTTATAGACGTATATAATGTCCCCACCGAGAAGTACGGGCAGACACGACCGGGATTTTGTAAAACATTACCAGCGAGGGTCTAGATGGGTTAGGTTAGGTTATATTACGATATAGACGTATATAGTGTGCCCAACGAGAAGTAGGGGCCGACCCGCCAGGAATGTTGGAAAATACTACATCCGAGGTGTTAGGTTCCCTTAGGTTAGAATATATAAATTTATAGACGTATATAATGTCCGCACCGAGACGTACAGGAAGACATGAACGGGATTCTGTGAAACAATACCAGCGAGGGTCTAGGTGGGTTAGGTTAGGTTATATTACGTTATAGACGTATATAATGATCTCACCGAGAAGTAGGGGCCGACCCGCCAGGAATGTTGGAAAATACTACATACGAGATGTTAGGTTCCCTTAGGTTAGGATATATAACGTTATAGACGTATATAATGTCCCCACCCAGAAGTACGGGCAGACGCGAACGGGATTTTGTAAAACATTACCAGCGAAGGTCTAGATGTGTTAGGTTAGGTTATATTACGATATAGACGTATATAATGTGCCCACCGAGAAGTAGGGGCCGACCCGCCAGGAATGTTGGAAAATACTACATCCGAGATGTTAAGTTCCCTAAGGTTAGGATATATAAATTTATAGACATATATAATGTCCGCACCGAGACGTACAGGAAGACATCAACGGGATTCTGTGAAACATTACCAGCGAGGGTCTAGGTGGGTTAGGTTAGGTTATATTACGTTATAGACGTATATAATGATCCCACCGAGAAGTAGGGGCCGACCCGCCAGGAATATTGGAAAATACTACATACGAGATGTTAGGTTCCCTTAGGTTAGGATATATAAATTTATAGACGTATATAATGTCCGGACAGAGACGTACAGGAAGACATGAACGGGATTCTGTGAAACAATACCAGCGAGGGTCTAGGTGGGTTAGGTTAGGTTATATTACGTTATAGACGTATATAATGATCACACCGAGCAGTAGGGGCCGACCGGCCAGGAATGTTGGAAAATACTACATCCGAGATGTTAGGTTCCCGTAGGTTAGGATATATAACGTTATAGACGTATATAATGTCCCCACCGAGAAGTACGGGCAGACACGACCGCGATTTTGTAAAACATTACCAGCGAGGGTCTAGATGGGTTAGGTTAGGTTATATTACGATATAGACGTATATAATGTGCCCACCGAGAAGTAGGGGCCGACCCGCGAGGAATGTTGGAAAATACTACATCCGAGATGTTAGGTTCCCTTAGGTTAGTATATATAACATTATAGACGTATATAATGTCCGCACCGAGACGTACAGGAAGACATGAACGGGATTCTGTGAAACAATACCAGCGAGGGTCTAGATGGGTTAGGTTAGGTTATATTACGATATAGACGTATATAATGTGCCCACCGAGAAGTAGGGGCCGACCCGCCAGGAATGTTGGAAAATACTACATCCGAGATGTTAAGTTGCCTTAGGTTAGGATATATATATTGATAGACGTATATAATGTCCGCACCGAGACGTACGGGCCGATACGACCGGGATTTTGAAAAACATTACCAGCGAGGTTCTAGATGGGTTAGGGTAGGTTATATTACGATATAGACGTATATAGTGTGCCCACCGAGAAGTAGGGGCCGACCCGCCTGGAATGTTGGAAAATACTACATCCGAGATGTTAGGTTCCCTTAGGTTAGGATATATAAATTTATAGACGTATATAATGTCCGCACCGAGACGTACAGGAAGACAGGAACGGGATTCTGTGAAACATTACCAGCGAGGGTCTAGGTGGGTTAGGTTAGGTTATATTACGTTATAGACGTATATAATGTTCCCACCGAGAAGTAGGGGCCGACCCGCCAGAAATGTTGGAAAATTCTACATCCGAGATGTTAAGTTGCCTTAGGTTAGGATATATAACGTTATAGACGTATATAATGTCCGCACCGAGACGTACGGGACGACACGACCGGGATTCTGTAAAACATTCCCAGCTAGGGGCTAGATGTGTTAGGTTAGGTTATATTACGTTATAGATGTATATAATGATCCCACCGAGAAGTAGGGGCCGACCCGCCAGGATTGTTGGAAAATACTACATCCGAGATGTTAGGTTCCCTTAGGTTCGGATATATAACGTTATAGACGTATATAATGTCCCCACCGAGAAGTACGGGCAGACACGACCGGGATTTTGTAAAACATTACCAGCGAGGGTCTAGATGGGTTAGGTTAGGTTATATTACGATATAGACCTATATAATGTGCCCACCGAGAAGTAGGGGCCGACCCGCCAGGAATGTTGGAAAATACTACATCCGAGATGTTAGGTTCACTTAGGTTAGGACATATAACGTTATAGACGTATATAATGTCCGCACCGAGACGTACGGGACGACACGACCGGGATTCTGTAAAACATTCCCAGCTAGGGGCTAGATGTGTTAGGTTAGTTTATATTACGTTATAGACGTATATAATGATCCCACCGAGAAGTAGGGGCCGTCCCGCCAGGAATGTTGGAAAATACTACATCCGAGATGTTAAGTTGCCTTAGGTTAGAATATATAACGTTATAGACGTATATAATGTCCGCACCGAGACGTACGGGACGACACGACCGGGATTCTGTAAAACATTCCCAGCTAGGGGCTAGATGTGTTAGGTTAGTTTATATTACGTTATAGACGTATATAATGATCCCACCGAGAAGTAGGGGCCGTCCCGCCAGGAATGTTGGAAAATACTACATCCGAGATGTTAAGTTGCCTTAGGTTAGAATATATAACGTTATAGACGTATATAATGTCCCCACCGAGAAGTACGGGCAGACACGACCGGGATTTTGTAAAACATTACCAGCGAGGGTCTAGATGGGTTAGGTTAGGTTATATTACGATATAGACGTATATAGTGTGCCCAACGAGAAGTAGGGGCCGACCCGCCAGGAATGTTGGAAAATACTACATCCGAGGTGTTAGGTTCCCTTAGGTTAGAATATATAAATTTATAGACGTATATAATGTCCGCACCGAGACGTACAGGAAGACATGAACGGGATTCTGTGAAACAATACCAGCGAGGGTCTAGGTGGGTTAGGTTAGGTTATATTACGTTATAGACGTATATAATGATCTCACCGAGAAGTAGGGGCCGACCCGCCAGGAATGTTGGAAAATACTACATACGAGATGTTAGGTTCCCTTAGGTTAGGATATATAACGTTATAGACGTATATAATGTCCCCACCCAGAAGTACGGGCAGACGCGAACGGGATTTTGTAAAACATTACCAGCGAAGGTCTAGATGTGTTAGGTTAGGTTATATTACGATATAGACGTATATAATGTGCCCACCGAGAAGTAGGGGCCGACCCGCCAGGAATGTTGGAAAATACTACATCCGAGATGTTAAGTTCCCTAAGGTTAGGATATATAAATTTATAGACATATATAATGTCCGCACCGAGACGTACAGGAAGACATCAACGGGATTCTGTGAAACATTACCAGCGAGGGTCTAGGTGGGTTAGGTTAGGTTATATTACGTTATAGACGTATATAATGATCCCACCGAGAAGTAGGGGCCGACCCGCCAGGAATATTGGAAAATACTACATACGAGATGTTAGGTTCCCTTAGGTTAGGATATATAAATTTATAGACGTATATAATGTCCGGACAGAGACGTACAGGAAGACATGAACGGGATTCTGTGAAACAATACCAGCGAGGGTCTAGGTGGGTTAGGTTAGGTTATATTACGTTATAGACGTATATAATGATCACACCGAGCAGTAGGGGCCGACCGGCCAGGAATGTTGGAAAATACTACATCCGAGATGTTAGGTTCCCGTAGGTTAGGATATATAACGTTATAGACGTATATAATGTCCCCACCGAGAAGTACGGGCAGACACGACCGCGATTTTGTAAAACATTACCAGCGAGGGTCTAGATGGGTTAGGTTAGGTTATATTACGATATAGACGTATATAATGTGCCCACCGAGAAGTAGGGGCCGACCCGCGAGGAATGTTGGAAAATACTACATCCGAGATGTTAGGTTCCCTTAGGTTAGTATATATAACATTATAGACGTATATAATGTCCGCACCGAGACGTACAGGAAGACATGAACGGGATTCTGTGAAACAATACCAGCGAGGGTCTAGATGGGTTAGGTTAGGTTATATTACGATATAGACGTATATAATGTGCCCACCGAGAAGTAGGGGCCGACCCGCCAGGAATATTGGAAAATACTACATCCGAGATGTTAGGTTCCCTTAGTTTAGGATATATAAATTTATAGACGTATATAATGTCCGCACCGAGACGTACGGGAAGACATGAACGGGATTCTGTGAAACATTACCAGCGAGGGTCTAGGTGGGTTAGGTTAGGTTATATTGCGTTATAGACGTATATAATGTTCCCACCGAGAAGTAGGGGCCGACCCGCCTGGAATGTTGGAAAATACTACATCCGAGATGTTAGGTTCCCTTAGGTTAGGATATATAACGTTATAGACGTATATAATGTCCCCACGGCAAAGTACGGGCCGACACGACCGGGATTTTGTAAAACATTACCAGCGAGGTTCTAGATGGGTTAGGTTTGGTTATATTACGATATAAACGTATATAATGTGCCCACCGAGAAGTAGGGGCCGACCCGCCAGGAATGTTGGAAAATACTACATCCGAGATGTTAGGTTCCCTTAGCTTAGTATATATAACATTATAGACGTATATAATGTACCCACCGAGAAGTACGGGCAGACACGACCGGGATTTTGTAAAACATTACCAGCGACGGTCTAGATGGGTTAGGTAAGGTTATATTACGATATAGACGTATATAATGTGCCCACCGAGAAGTAGGGGCCGACCCGCCAGGAATGTTGAAAAATACTACATCCGAGATGTTAGGTTCCCTTAGGTTAGTATATATAACGTTATAGACGTATATAATGTCCCCACCGAGAAGTACGGGCAGACACGACCGGGATTTTGTAAAACATTACCAGCGAGGGTCTAGATGGGTTAGGTTAGGTTATATTACGATATAGACGTATATAGTGTGCCCACCGAGAAGTAGGGGCCGACCCGCCAGGAATGTTGGAAAATACTACATCCGAGATGTTAGGTTCCCTTAGGTTAGGATATATAACGTTATAGACGTATATAATGTCCCCACGGCAAAGTACGGGCCGACACGACCGGGATTTTGTAAAACATTACCAGCGAGGGTCTAGGTGGGTTAGGTTAGGTTATATTACGTTATAGACGTATATAATGTTCCCACCGAGAAGTAGGGGCCGACCCGCCTGGAATGTTGGAAAATACTACATCCGAGATGTTAGGTTCCCTTAGGTTAGGATATATAACGCTATAGACGTATATAATGTCCCCACGGCAAAGTACGGGCCGACACGACCGGGATTTTGTAAAACATTACCAGCGAGGGTCTAGATGGGTTAGGTTAGGTTATATTACGATATAGACGTATATAATGTGCCCACCGAGAAGTAGGGGCCGACCCGCCAGGAATGTTGGAAAATCCTACATCCGAGATGTTAGGTTCCCTTAGGTTAGTATATATAACGTTATAGACGTATATAATGTCCCCACCGAGAAGTACGGGCAGACACGACCGGGATTTTGTAAAACATTCCCAGCTAGGGGCTAGATGTGTTAGGTTACGTTATATTACGTTATAGACGTATATAATGATCCCAGCGAGAAGTAGGGGCCGACCCGCCAGGAGTGTTGGAAAATACTACATCAGAGATGTTAGGTTCCCTCAGGATAGGATATATAAAGTTATAGACGTATATGAGGTCCCCACGGAAAAGTACGGACCGACACGACCGGGATTTTGTAAAACATTACCAGCGAGGGTCTAGATGGGTTAGGTTAGGTTATATTACGATATAGACGTATATAGTGTGCCCACCGAGAAGTAGGGGCCGACCCGCCAGGAATGTTGGAAAATACTAGATCCGAGATGTTAGGTTCCCTTAGGTTAGGATATATAAATTTATAGACGTATATAATGTCCGCTCCGAGACGTACAGGAAGACAGGAACGGGATTCTGTGAAACATTACCAGCGAGGTTCTGGATGGGTTAGGTTAGGTTATATTACGTTATAGACGTATATAATGTTCCCACCGAGAAATAGGGGCCGACCCGCCAGAAATGTTGGAAAATTCTACATCCGAGATGTTAAGTTGCCTTAGGTTAGGATATATAACGTTATAGACGTATATAATGTCCGCACCGAGACGTACGGGACGACACGACCGGGATTCTGTAAAACATTCCTAGCTAGGGGCTAGATGTGTTAGGTTAGGTTATATTACGTTATAGACGTATATAATGATCCCACCGAGAAGTAGGGGCCGACCCGCCAGGAATGTTGGAAAATACTACATCCGAGATGTTAGGTTCCCTTAGGTTCGGATATATAACGTTATAGACGTATATAATGTCCCCACCGAGAAGTACGGGCAGACACGACCGGGATTTTGTAAAACATTACCAGCGAGGGTCTAGATGGGTTAGGTTAGGTTATATTACGATATAGACCTATATAATGTGCCCACCGAGAAGTAGGGGCCGACACGCCAGGAATGTTGGAAAATACTACATCCGAGATGTTAGGTTCACTTAGGTTAGGACATATAACGTTATAGACGTATATAATGTCCGCACCGAGACGTACGGGACGACACGACCGGGATTTTGTATAACATTCCCAGCTAGGGGCTAGATGTGTTAGGTTAGTTTATATTACGTTATAGACGTATATAATGATCCCACCGAGAAGTAGGGGCCGTCCCGCCAGGAATGTTGGAAAATACTACATCCGAGATGTTAGGTTCCCTTAGGTTAGGATATATAAATTTATAGACGTATATAATGTCCGGACAGAGACGTACAGGAAGACATGAACGGGATTCTGTGAAACAATACCAGCGAGGGTCTAGGTGGGTTAGGTTAGGTTATATTACGTTATAGACGTATATAATGATCACACCGAGCAGTAGGGGCCGACCGGCCAGGAATGTTGGAAAATACTACATCCGAGATGTTAGGTTCCCGTAGGTTAGGATATATAACGTTATAGACGTATATAATGTCCCCACCGAGAAGTACGGGCAGACACGACCGCGATTTTGTAAAACATTACCAGCGAGGGTCTAGATGGGTTAGGTTAGGTTATATTACGATATAGACGTATATAATGTGCCCACCGAGAAGTAGGGGCCGACCCGCGAGGAATGTTGGAAAATACTACATCCGAGATGTTAGGTTCCCTTAGGTTAGTATATATAACATTATAGACGTATATAATGTCCGCACCGAGACGTACAGGAAGACATGAACGGGATTCTGTGAAACAATACCAGCGAGGGTCTAGATGGGTTAGGTTAGGTTATATTACGATATAGACGTATATAATGTGCCCACCGAGAAGTAGGGGCCGACCCGCCAGGAATATTGGAAAATACTACATCCGAGATGTTAGGTTCCCTTAGTTTAGGATATATAAATTTATAGACGTATATAATGTCCGCACCGAGACGTACGGGAAGACATGAACGGGATTCTGTGAAACATTACCAGCGAGGGTCTAGGTGGGTTAGGTTAGGTTATATTGCGTTATAGACGTATATAATGTTCCCACCGAGAAGTAGGGGCCGACCCGCCTGGAATGTTGGAAAATACTACATCCGAGATGTTAGGTTCCCTTAGGTTAGGATATATAACGTTATAGACGTATATAATGTCCCCACGGCAAAGTACGGGCCGACACGACCGGGATTTTGTAAAACATTACCAGCGAGGTTCTAGATGGGTTAGGTTTGGTTATATTACGATATAAACGTATATAATGTGCCCACCGAGAAGTAGGGGCCGACCCGCCAGGAATGTTGGAAAATACTACATCCGAGATGTTAGGTTCCCTTAGCTTAGTATATATAACATTATAGACGTATATAATGTACCCACCGAGAAGTACGGGCAGACACGACCGGGATTTTGTAAAACATTACCAGCGACGGTCTAGATGGGTTAGGTAAGGTTATATTACGATATAGACGTATATAATGTGCCCACCGAGAAGTAGGGGCCGACCCGCCAGGAATGTTGAAAAATACTACATCCGAGATGTTAGGTTCCCTTAGGTTAGTATATATAACGTTATAGACGTATATAATGTCCCCACCGAGAAGTACGGGCAGACACGACCGGGATTTTGTAAAACATTACCAGCGAGGGTCTAGATGGGTTAGGTTAGGTTATATTACGATATAGACGTATATAGTGTGCCCACCGAGAAGTAGGGGCCGACCCGCCAGGAATGTTGGAAAATACTACATCCGAGATGTTAGGTTCCCTTAGGTTAGGATATATAACGTTATAGACGTATATAATGTCCCCACGGCAAAGTACGGGCCGACACGACCGGGATTTTGTAAAACATTACCAGCGAGGGTCTAGGTGGGTTAGGTTAGGTTATATTACGTTATAGACGTATATAATGTTCCCACCGAGAAGTAGGGGCCGACCCGCCTGGAATGTTGGAAAATACTACATCCGAGATGTTAGGTTCCCTTAGGTTAGGATATATAACGCTATAGACGTATATAATGTCCCCACGGCAAAGTACGGGCCGACACGACCGGGATTTTGTAAAACATTACCAGCGAGGGTCTAGATGGGTTAGGTTAGGTTATATTACGATATAGACGTATATAATGTGCCCACCGAGAAGTAGGGGCCGACCCGCCAGGAATGTTGGAAAATCCTACATCCGAGATGTTAGGTTCCCTTAGGTTAGTATATATAACGTTATAGACGTATATAATGTCCCCACCGAGAAGTACGGGCAGACACGACCGGGATTTTGTAAAACATTCCCAGCTAGGGGCTAGATGTGTTAGGTTACGTTATATTACGTTATAGACGTATATAATGATCCCAGCGAGAAGTAGGGGCCGACCCGCCAGGAGTGTTGGAAAATACTACATCAGAGATGTTAGGTTCCCTCAGGATAGGATATATAAAGTTATAGACGTATATGAGGTCCCCACGGAAAAGTACGGACCGACACGACCGGGATTTTGTAAAACATTACCAGCGAGGGTCTAGATGGGTTAGGTTAGGTTATATTACGATATAGACGTATATAGTGTGCCCACCGAGAAGTAGGGGCCGACCCGCCAGGAATGTTGGAAAATACTAGATCCGAGATGTTAGGTTCCCTTAGGTTAGGATATATAAATTTATAGACGTATATAATGTCCGCTCCGAGACGTACAGGAAGACAGGAACGGGATTCTGTGAAACATTACCAGCGAGGTTCTGGATGGGTTAGGTTAGGTTATATTACGTTATAGACGTATATAATGTTCCCACCGAGAAATAGGGGCCGACCCGCCAGAAATGTTGGAAAATTCTACATCCGAGATGTTAAGTTGCCTTAGGTTAGGATATATAACGTTATAGACGTATATAATGTCCGCACCGAGACGTACGGGACGACACGACCGGGATTCTGTAAAACATTCCTAGCTAGGGGCTAGATGTGTTAGGTTAGGTTATATTACGTTATAGACGTATATAATGATCCCACCGAGAAGTAGGGGCCGACCCGCCAGGAATGTTGGAAAATACTACATCCGAGATGTTAGGTTCCCTTAGGTTCGGATATATAACGTTATAGACGTATATAATGTCCCCACCGAGAAGTACGGGCAGACACGACCGGGATTTTGTAAAACATTACCAGCGAGGGTCTAGATGGGTTAGGTTAGGTTATATTACGATATAGACCTATATAATGTGCCCACCGAGAAGTAGGGGCCGACACGCCAGGAATGTTGGAAAATACTACATCCGAGATGTTAGGTTCACTTAGGTTAGGACATATAACGTTATAGACGTATATAATGTCCGCACCGAGACGTACGGGACGACACGACCGGGATTTTGTATAACATTCCCAGCTAGGGGCTAGATGTGTTAGGTTAGTTTATATTACGTTATAGACGTATATAATGATCCCACCGAGAAGTAGGGGCCGTCCCGCCAGGAATGTTGGAAAATACTACATCCGAGATGTTAGGTTCCCTTAGGTTAGGATATATAAATTTATAGACGTATATAATGTCCGCACCGAGACGTACAGGAAGACAGGAACGGGATTCTGTGAAACATTACCAGCGAGGGTCTAGGTGGGTTAGGTTAGGTTATATTACGTTATAGACGTATATAATGTTCCCACCGAGAAGTAGGGCCGACCCGCCAGAAATGTTGGAAAATTCTACATCCGAGATTTTAAGTTGCCTTAGGTTAGGATATATAACGTTATAGACGTATATAATGTCCGCACTGAGACGTACGGGGCGACACGACCGGGATTCTGTAAAACATTCCCAGCTAGGGGCTAGATGTGTTAGGTTAGGTTATATTACGCTATAGACGTATATAATGTGCCCACCGAGATGTAGGGGCCGACCCGCCAGAAATGTTGGAAAATACTACATCCGAGATGTTAAGTTGCCTTAGGTTAGGATATATAAATTGATAGACGTATATAATGTCCGCACCGAGACGTACGGGCCGACACGACCGGGATTTTGTAAAACATTACCAGCGAGGGTCTAGATGGGTTAGGTTAGGTTATATTACGATATAGACGTATATAGTGTGCCCACCGAGAAGTAGGGGCCGACCAGCCAGGAATGTTGGAAAATACTACATCCGAGATGTTAGGTTCCCTTAGGTTAGGATATATAAATTTATAGACGTATATAATGTCCGCACCGAGACGTACAGGAAGACAGGAACGGGATTCTGTGAAACATTACCAGCGAGGGTCTAGGTGGGTTAGGTTAGGTTATATTACGTTATAGACGTATATAATGTTCCCACCGAGATGTAGGGGCCGACCCGCCAGAAATGTTGGAAAATTCTACATCCGAGATGTTAAGTTGCCTTAGGTTAGGATACATAACGTTATAGACGTATATAATGTCCGCACCGAGACGTACGGGACGACACGACCGGGATTCTGTAAAACATTCCCAGCTAGGGGCTAGATGTGTTAGGTTAGGTTATATTACGTTATAGACGTATATAATGATCCCACCGAGAAGTAGGGGCCGACCCGCCAGGAATGTTGGAAAATACTACATCCGAGATGCTAGGTTCCCTTAGGTTAGGATATATAACGTTATAGACGTATATAATGTCCTCACCGACATGTACGGGCCGACACGACCGGGATTTTGTAAAACATTACCAGCGAGGGTCTAGATGGCTTAGGTTAGGTTATATTACGATATAGACCTATATAATGTGCCCACCGAGAAGTAGGGGCCGACCCGCCAGGAATGTTGGAAAATACTACATCCGAGATGTTAGGTTCACTTAGGTTAGGACATATAACGTTATAGACGCATATAATGTCCGCACCGAGACGTACGGGACGACACGACCGGGATTCTGAAAAACATTCCCAGCTAGGGGCTAGATGTGTTAGGTTAGGTTATATTACGTTATAGACGTATATAATGATCCCAGCGAGAAGTAGGGGCCGACCCGCCAGAAATGTTGGAAAATACTACATCCGAGATGTTAGGTTCCCTCAGGATAGGATATATAAAGTTATAGACGTATATGAGGTCCCCACGGAAAAGTACGGACCGACAGGACCGGGATTTTGTAAAACATTACCAGCGAGGGTCTAGATGGGTTAGGTTAGGTTATATTACGATATAAACGTATATAATGTGCCCACCGAGAAGTAGGAGCCGACCCGCCAGGAATGTTGGAAAATACTACATCCGAGATGTTAAGTTGCCTTAGATTAGGATATATAAATTTATAGACGTATTTAATGTCCTCACCGACATGTACGGGCCGACACGACCGGGATTTTGTAAAACATTACCAGCGAGGGTCTAGATGGGTTAGGTTAGGTTATATTACGATATAGACCTATATAATGTGCCCACCGAGAAGTAGGGGCCGACCCGCCAGGAATGTTGGAAAATACTACATCCGAGATGTTAGGTTCACTTAGGTTAGGACATATAACGTTATAGACGCATATAATGTCCGCACCGAGACGTACGGGACGGCACGACCGGGATTCTGTAAAACATTCCCAGCTAGGGGCTAGATGTGTTAGGTTAGTTTATATTACGTTATAGACGTATATAATGATCCCACCGAGAAGTAGGGGCCGTCCCGCCAGGAATGTTGGAAAATACTACATCCGAGACGTTAAGTTGCCTTAGGTTAGAATATATAACGTTATAGACGTATATAATGTCCGCACCGAGACGTACAGGAAGACAGGAACGGGATTCTGTGAAACATTACCAGCGAGGGTCTAGGTGGGTTAGGTTAGGTTATATTACGTTATAGACGTATATAATGTTCCCACCGAGAAGTAGGGGCCGACCCGCCAGAAATGTTGGAAAATTCTACATCCGAGATGTTAAGTTGCCTTAGGTTAGGATATATAACGTTATAGACGTATATAATGTCCGCACCGAGACGTACGGGACGACACGACCGGGATTCTGTAAAACATTCCCAGCTAGGGGCTAGATGTGTTAGGTTAGTTTATATTACGTTATAGACGTATATAATGATCCCACCGAGAAGTAGGGGCCGACCCGCCAGAAATGTTGGAAAATTCTACATCCGAGATGTTAAGTTGCCTTAGGTTAGGATATATAAAGTTATAGACGTATATAATGTCCGCACCGAGACTTACGGGACGACACGACCGGGATTCTGAAAAACATTCCCAGCTAGGGGCTAGATGTGTTAGGTTAGGTTATATTACGTTATAGACGTATATAATGATCCCACCGAGAAGTAGGGGCCGACCCGCCAGGAATGTTGGAAAATACTACATCCGAGATGTTAGGTTCCCTTAGGTTCGGATATATAACGTTATAGACGTATATAATGTCCCCACCGAGAAGTACGGGCAGACACGACCGGGATTTTGTAAAACATTACCAGCGAGGGTCTAGATGGGTTAGGTTAGGTTATATTAGGATATAGACCTATATAATGTGCCCACCGAGAAGTAGGGGCCGACACGCCAGGAATGTTGGAAAATACTACATCCGAGGTGTTAGGTTCACTTAGGTTAGGACATATAACGTTATAGACGTATATAATGTCCGCACCGAGACGTACGGGACGACACGACCGGGATTTTGTAAAACATTCCCAGCTAGGGGCTAGATGTGTTAGGTTAGTTTATATTACGTTATAGACGTATATAATGATCCCACCGAGAAGTAGGGGCCGTCCCGCCAGGAATGTTGGAAAATACTACATCCGAGATGTTAGGTTCCCTTAGGTTAGGATATATAAATTTATAGACGTATATAATGTCCGCACCGAGACGTACAGGAAGACAGGAACGGGATTCTGTGAAACATTACCAGCTAGGGGCTAGATGTGTTAGGTTAGGTTATATTACGTTATAGACGTATATAATGATCCCACCGAGAAGTAGGGGCCGACCCGCCAGGAATGTTGGAAAATACTACATCCGAGATGTTAGGTTCCCTTAGGTTCGGATATATAACGTTATAGACGTATATAATGTCCCCACCGAGAAGTACGGACCGACACGACCGGGATTTTGTAAAACATTACCAGCGAGGGTCTAGATGGGTTAGGTTAGGTTATATTACGATATACACCTATATAATGTGCCCACCGAGAAGTAGGGGCCGACCCGCCAGGAATGTTGGAAAATACTACATCCGAGATGTTAGGTTCACTTAGGTTAGGACATATAACGTTATAGACGTATATAATGTCCGCACCGAGACGTATGGGACGACACGACCGGGATTCTGTAAAACATTCCCAGCTAGGGGCTAGATGTGTTAGGTTAGTTTATATTACGTTATAGACGTATATAATGATCCCACCGAGAAGTAGGGGCCGACCCGCCAGAAATGTTGGAAAATTCTACATCCGAGATGTTAAGTTGCCTTAGGTTAGGATATATAAAGTTATAGACGTATATAATGTCCGCACCGAGACTTACGGGACGACACGACCGGGATTCTGAAAAACATTCCCAGCTAGGGGCTAGATGTGTTAGGTTAGGTTATATTACGTTATAGACGTATATAATGATCCCACCGAGAAGTAGGGGCCGACCCGCCAGGAATGTTGGAAAATACTACATCCGAGATGTTAGGTTCCCTTAGGTTCGGATATATAACGTTATAGACGTATATAATGTCCCCACCGAGAAGTACGGGCAGACACGACCGGGATTTTGTAAAACATTACCAGCGAGGGTCTAGATGGGTTAGGTTAGGTTATATTACGATATAGACCTATATAATGTGCCCACCGAGAAGTAGGGGCCGACACGCCAGGAATGTTGGAAAATACTACATCCGAGGTGTTAGGTTCACTTAGGTTAGGACATATAACGTTATAGACGTATATAATGTCCGCACCGAGACGTACGGGACGACACGACCGGGATTTTGTAAAACATTCCCAGCTAGGGGCTAGATGTGTTAGGTTAGTTTATATTACGTTATAGACGTATATAATGATCCCACCGAGAAGTAGGGGCCGTCCCGCCAGGAATGTTGGAAAATACTACATCCGAGATGTTAGGTTCCCTTAGGTTAGGATATATAAATTTATAGACGTATATAATGTCCGCACCGAGACGTACAGGAAGACAGGAACGGGATTCTGTGAAACATTACCAGCGAGGGTCTAGGTGGGTTAGGTTAGGTTATATTACGTTATAGACGTATATAATGTTCCCACCGAGAAGTAGGGCCGACCCGCCAGAAATGTTGGAAAATTCTACATCCGAGATGTTAAGTTGCCTTAGGTTAGGATATATAACGTTATAGACGTATATAATGTCCGCACTGAGACGTACGGGGCGACACGACCGGGATTCTGTAAAACATTCCCAGCTAGGGGCTAGATGTGTTAGGTTAGGTTATATTACGCTATAGACGTATATAATGTGCCCACCGAGGAGTAGGGGCCGACCCGCCAGGAATGTTGAAAAATACTACATCCGAGATGTTAAGTTGCCTTAGGTTAGGATATATAAATTGATAGACGTATATGATGTTCGCACCGGGACGTACGGGAAGACATGAACGGGATTCTGTGAAACATTCCCAGCTAGGGGCTAGATGTGTTAGGTTAGTTTATATTACGTTATAGGCGTATATAATGATCCCACCGAGAAGTAGGGGCCGTCCCGCCAGGAATGTTGGAAAATACTACATCCGAGACGTTAAGTTGCCTTAGGTTAGAATATATAACGTTATAGACGTATATAATGTCCGCACCGAGACGTACGGGACGACACGACCGGGATTCTGAAAAACATTCCCAGCTAGGGGCTAGATGTGTTAGGTTAGGTTATATTACGTTATAGACGTATATAATGATCCCAGCGAGAAGTAGGGGCCGACCCGCCAGAAATGTTGGAAAATACTACATCCGAGATGTTAGGTTCCCTCAGGATAGGATATATAAAGTTATAGACGTATATGAGGTCCCCACGGAAAAGTACGGACCGACAGGACCGGGATTTTGTAAAACATTACCAGCGAGGGTCTAGATGGGTTAGGTTAGGTTATATTACGATATAAACGTATATAATGTGCCCACCGAGAAGTAGGAGCCGACCCGCCAGGAATGTTGGAAAATACTACATCCGAGATGTTAAGTTGCCTTAGATTAGGATATATAAATTTATAGACGTATTTAATGTCCTCACCGACATGTACGGGCCGACACGACCGGGATTTTGTAAAACATTACCAGCGAGGGTCTAGATGGGTTAGGTTAGGTTATATTACGATATAGACCTATATAATGTGCCCACCGAGAAGTAGGGGCCGACCCGCCAGGAATGTTGGAAAATACTACATCCGAGATGTTAGGTTCACTTAGGTTAGGACATATAACGTTATAGACGCATATAATGTCCGCACCGAGACGTACGGGACGGCACGACCGGGATTCTGTAAAACATTCCCAGCTAGGGGCTAGATGTGTTAGGTTAGTTTATATTACGTTATAGACGTATATAATGATCCCACCGAGAAGTAGGGGCCGTCCCGCCAGGAATGTTGGAAAATACTACATCCGAGACGTTAAGTTGCCTTAGGTTAGAATATATAACGTTATAGACGTATATAATGTCCGCACCGAGACGTACAGGAAGACAGGAACGGGATTCTGTGAAACATTACCAGCGAGGGTCTAGGTGGGTTAGGTTAGGTTATATTACGTTATAGACGTATATAATGTTCCCACCGAGAAGTAGGGGCCGACCCGCCAGAAATGTTGGAAAATTCTACATCCGAGATGTTAAGTTGCCTTAGGTTAGGATATATAACGTTATAGACGTATATAATGTCCGCACCGAGACGTACGGGACGACACGACCGGGATTCCGTAAAACATTCCCAGCTAGGGGCTAGATGTGTTAGGTTAGGTTATATTACGTTATAGACGTATATAATGATCCCACCGAGAAGTAGGGGCCGACCCGCCAGGAATGTTGGAAAATACTACATCCGAGATGTTAGGTTCCCTTAGGTTCGGATATATAACGTTATAGACGTATATAATGTCCCCACCGAGAAGTACGGACCGACACGACCGGGATTTTGTAAAACATTACCAGCGAGGGTCTAGATGGGTTAGGTTAGGTTATATTACGATATACACCTATATAATGTGCCCACCGAGAAGTAGGGGCCGACCCGCCAGGAATGTTGGAAAATACTACATCCGAGATGTTAGGTTCACTTAGGTTAGGACATATAACGTTATAGACGTATATAATGTCCGCACCGAGACGTATGGGACGACACGACCGGGATTCTGTAAAACATTCCCAGCTAGGGGCTAGATGTGTTAGGTTAGTTTATATTACGTTATAGACGTATATAATGATCCCACCGAGAAGTAGGGGCCGACCCGCCAGAAATGTTGGAAAATTCTACATCCGAGATGTTAAGTTGCCTTAGGTTAGGATATATAAAGTTATAGACGTATATAATGTCCGCACCGAGACGTACAGGAAGACAGGAACGGGATTCTGTGAAACATTACCAGCGAGGGTCTAGGTGGGTTAGGTTAGGTTATATTACGTTATAGACGTATATAATGTTCCCACCGAGAAGTAGGGCCGACCCGCCAGAAATGTTGGAAAATTCTACATCCGAGATGTTAAGTTGCCTTAGGTTAGGATATATAACGTTATAGACGTATATAATGTCCGCACTGAGACGTACGGGGCGACACGACCGGGATTCTGTAAAACATTCCCAGCTAGGGGCTAGATGTGTTAGGTTAGGTTATATTACGCTATAGACGTATATAATGTGCCCACCGAGGAGTAAGGGCCGACCCGCCAGGAATGTTGAAAAATACTACATCCGAGATGTTAAGTTGCCTTAGGTTAGGATATATAAATTGATAGACGTATATGATGTTCGCACCGGGACGTACGGGAAGACATGAACGGGATTCTGTGAAACATTCCCAGCTAGGGGCTAGATGTGTTAGGTTAGTTTATATTACGTTATAGGCGTATATAATGATCCCACCGAGAAGTAGGGGCCGTCCCGCCAGGAATGTTGGAAAATACTACATCCGAGACGTTAAGTTGCCTTAGGTTAGAATATATAACGTTATAGACGTATATAATGTCCGCACCGAGACGTACGGGACGACACGACCGGGATTCTGAAAAACATTCCCAGCTAGGGGCTAGATGTGTTAGGTTAGGTTATATTACGTTATAGACGTATATAATGATCCCAGCGAGAAGTAGGGGCCGACCCGCCAGAAATGTTGGAAAATACTACATCCGAGATGTTAGGTTCCCTCAGGATAGGATATATAAAGTTATAGACGTATATGAGGTCCCCACGGAAAAGTACGGACCGACAGGACCGGGATTTTGTAAAACATTACCAGCGAGGGTCTAGATGGGTTAGGTTAGGTTATATTACGATATAAACGTATATAATGTGCCCACCGAGAAGTAGGAGCCGACCCGCCAGGAATGTTGGAAAATACTACATCCGAGATGTTAAGTTGCCTTAGATTAGGATATATAAATTTATAGACGTATTTAATGTCCTCACCGACATGTACGGGCCGACACGACCGGGATTTTGTAAAACATTACCAGCGAGGGTCTAGATGGGTTAGGTTAGGTTATATTACGATATAGACCTATATAATGTGCCCACCGAGAAGTAGGGGCCGACCCGCCAGGAATGTTGGAAAATACTACATCCGAGATGTTAGGTTCACTTAGGTTAGGACATATAACGTTATAGACGCATATAATGTCCGCACCGAGACGTACGGGACGGCACGACCGGGATTCTGTAAAACATTCCCAGCTAGGGGCTAGATGTGTTAGGTTAGTTTATATTACGTTATAGACGTATATAATGATCCCACCGAGAAGTAGGGGCCGTCCCGCCAGGAATGTTGGAAAATACTACATCCGAGACGTTAAGTTGCCTTAGGTTAGAATATATAACGTTATAGACGTATATAATGTCCGCACCGAGACGTACAGGAAGACAGGAACGGGATTCTGTGAAACATTACCAGCGAGGGTCTAGGTGGGTTAGGTTAGGTTATATTACGTTATAGACGTATATAATGTTCCCACCGAGAAGTAGGGGCCGACCCGCCAGAAATGTTGGAAAATTCTACATCCGAGATGTTAAGTTGCCTTAGGTTAGGATATATAACGTTATAGACGTATATAATGTCCGCACCGAGACGTACGGGACGACACGACCGGGATTCCGTAAAACATTCCCAGCTAGGGGCTAGATGTGTTAGGTTAGGTTATATTACGTTATAGACGTATATAATGATCCCACCGAGAAGTAGGGGCCGACCCGCCAGGAATGTTGGAAAATACTACATCCGAGATGTTAGGTTCCCTTAGGTTCGGATATATAACGTTATAGACGTATATAATGTCCCCACCGAGAAGTACGGACCGACACGACCGGGATTTTGTAAAACATTACCAGCGAGGGTCTAGATGGGTTAGGTTAGGTTATATTACGATATACACCTATATAATGTGCCCACCGAGAAGTAGGGGCCGACCCGCCAGGAATGTTGGAAAATACTACATCCGAGATGTTAGGTTCACTTAGGTTAGGACATATAACGTTATAGACGTATATAATGTCCGCACCGAGACGTATGGGACGACACGACCGGGATTCTGTAAAACATTCCCAGCTAGGGGCTAGATGTGTTAGGTTAGTTTATATTACGTTATAGACGTATATAATGATCCCACCGAGAAGTAGGGGCCGACCCGCCAGAAATGTTGGAAAATTCTACATCCGAGATGTTAAGTTGCCTTAGGTTAGGATATATAAAGTTATAGACGTATATAATGTCCGCACCGAGACTTACGGGACGACACGACCGGGATTCTGAAAAACATTCCCAGCTAGGGGCTAGATGTGTTAGGTTAGGTTATATTACGTTATAGACGTATATAATGATCCCAGCGAGAAGTAGGGGCCGACCCGCCAGAAATGTTGGAAAATACTACATCCGAGATGTTAGGTTCCCTCAGGATAGGATATATAAAGTTATAGACGTATATGAGGTCCCCACGGAAAAGTACGGACCGACAGGACCGGGATTTTGTAAAACATTACCAGCGAGGGTCTAGATGGGTTAGGTTAGGTTATATTACGATATAAACGTATATAATGTGCCCACCGAGAAGTAGGAGCCGACCCGCCAGGAATGTTGGAAAATACTACATCCGAGATGTTAAGTTGCCTTAGATTAGGATATATAAATTTATAGACGTATTTAATGTCCTCACCGACATGTACGGGCCGACACGACCGGGATTTTGTAAAACATTACCAGCGAGGGTCTAGATGGGTTAGGTTAGGTTATATTACGATATAGACCTATATAATGTGCCCACCGAGAAGTAGGGGCCGACCCGCCAGGAATGTTGGAAAATACTACATCCGAGACGTTAAGTTGCCTTAGGTTAGAATATATAACGTTATAGACGTATATAATGTCCGCACCGAGACGTACGGGACGACACGACCGGGATTCTGAAAAACATTCCCAGCTAGGGGCTAGATGTGTTAGGTTAGGTTATATTACGTTATAGACGTATATAATGATCCCAGCGAGAAGTAGGGGCCGACCCGCCAGAAATGTTGGAAAATACTACATCCGAGATGTTAGGTTCCCTCAGGATAGGATATATAAAGTTATAGACGTATATGAGGTCCCCACGGAAAAGTACGGACCGACAGGACCGGGATTTTGTAAAACATTACCAGCGAGGGTCTAGATGGGTTAGGTTAGGTTATATTACGATATAAACGTATATAATGTGCCCACCGAGAAGTAGGAGCCGACCCGCCAGGAATGTTGGAAAATACTACATCCGAGATGTTAAGTTGCCTTAGATTAGGATATATAAATTTATAGACGTATTTAATGTCCTCACCGACATGTACGGGCCGACACGACCGGGATTTTGTAAAACATTACCAGCGAGGGTCTAGATGGGTTAGGTTAGGTTATATTACGATATAGACCTATATAATGTGCCCACCGAGAAGTAGGGGCCGACCCGCCAGGAATGTTGGAAAATACTACATCCGAGATGTTAGGTTCACTTAGGTTAGGACATATAACGTTATAGACGCATATAATGTCCGCACCGAGACGTACGGGACGGCACGACCGGGATTCTGTAAAACATTCCCAGCTAGGGGCTAGATGTGTTAGGTTAGTTTATATTACGTTATAGACGTATATAATGATCCCACCGAGAAGTAGGGGCCGACCCGCCAGGAATGTTGGAAAATACTACATCCGAGATGTTAGGTTCACTTAGGTTAGGACATATAACGTTATAGACGTATATAATGTCCGCACCGAGACGTATGGGACGACACGACCGGGATTCTGTAAAACATTCCCAGCTAGGGGCTAGATGTGTTAGGTTAGTTTATATTACGTTATAGACGTATATAATGATCCCACCGAGAAGTAGGGGCCGACCCGCCAGAAATGTTGGAAAATTCTACATCCGAGATGTTAAGTTGCCTTAGGTTAGGATATATAAAGTTATAGACGTATATAATGTCCGCACCGAGACTTACGGGACGACACGACCGGGATTCTGAAAAACATTCCCAGCTAGGGGCTAGATGTGTTAGGTTAGGTTATATTACGTTATAGACGTATATAATGATCCCACCGAGAAGTAGGGGCCGACCCGCCAGGAATGTTGGAAAATACTACATCCGAGATGTTAGGTTCCCTTAGGTTCGGATATATAACGTTATAGACGTATATAATGTCCCCACCGAGAAGTACGGGCAGACACGACCGGGATTTTGTAAAACATTACCAGCGAGGGTCTAGATGGGTTAGGTTAGGTTATATTACGATATAGACCTATATAATGTGCCCACCGAGAAGTAGGGGCCGACACGCCAGGAATGTTGGAAAATACTACATCCGAGGTGTTAGGTTCACTTAGGTTAGGACATATAACGTTATAGACGTATATAATGTCCGCACCGAGACGTACGGGACGACACGACCGGGATTTTGTAAAACATTCCCAGCTAGGGGCTAGATGTGTTAGGTTAGTTTATATTACGTTATAGACGTATATAATGATCCCACCGAGAAGTAGGGGCCGTCCCGCCAGGAATGTTGGAAAATACTACATCCGAGATGTTAGGTTCCCTTAGGTTAGGATATATAAATTTATAGACGTATATAATGTCCGCACCGAGACGTACAGGAAGACAGGAACGGGATTCTGTGAAACATTACCAGCGAGGGTCTAGGTGGGTTAGGTTAGTTTATATTACGTTATAGACGTATATAATGATCCCACCGAGAAGTAGGGGCCGACCCGCCAGAAATGTTGGAAAATTCTACATCCGAGATGTTAAGTTGCCTTAGGTTAGGATATATAAAGTTATAGACGTATATAATTTCCGCACCGAGACTTACGGGACGACACGACCGGGATTCTGAAAAACATTCCCAGCTAGGGGCTAGATGTGTTAGGTTAGGTTATATTACGTTATAGACGTATATAATGATCCCACCGAGAAGTAGGGGCCGACCCGCCAGGAATGTTGGAAAATACTACATCCGAGATGTTAGGTTCCCTTAGGTTCGGATATATAACGTTATAGACGTATATAATGTCCCCACCGAGAAGTACGGGCAGACACGACCGGGATTTTGTAAAACATTACCAGCGAGGGTCTAGATGGGTTAGGTTAGGTTATATTACGATATAGACCTATATAATGTGCCCACCGAGAAGTAGGGGCCGACACGCCAGGAATGTTGGAAAATACTACATCCGAGGTGTTAGGTTCACTTAGGTTAGGACATATAACGTTATAGACGTATATAATGTCCGCACCGAGACGTACGGGACGACACGACCGGGATTTTGTAAAACATTCCCAGCTAGGGGCTAGATGTGTTAGGTTAGTTTATATTACGTTATAGACGTATATAATGATCCCACCGAGAAGTAGGGGCCGTCCCGCCAGGAATGTTGGAAAATACTACATCCGAGATGTTAGGTTCCCTTAGGTTAGGATATATAAATTTATAGACGTATATAATGTCCGCACCGAGACGTACAGGAAGACAGGAACGGGATTCTGTGAAACATTACCAGCGAGGGTCTAGGTGGGTTAGGTTAGGTTATATTACGTTATAGACGTATATAATGTTCCCACCGAGAAGTAGGGCCGACCCGCCAGAAATGTTGGAAAATTCTACATCCGGGATGTTAAGTTGCCTTAGGTTAGGATATATAACGTTATAGACGTATATAATGTCCGCACTGAGACGTACGGGGCGACACGACCGGGATTCTGTAAAACATTCCCAGCTAGGGGCTAGATGTGTTAGGTTAGGTTATATTACGCTATAGACGTATATAATGTGCCCACCGAGGAGTAGGGGCCGACCCGCCAGGAATGTTGAAAAATACTACATCCGAGATGTTAAGTTGCCTTAGGTTAGGATATATAAATTGATAGACGTATATGATGTTCGCACCGGGACGTACGGGAAGACATGAACGGGATTCTGTGAAACATTCCCAGCTAGGGGCTAGATGTGTTAGGTTAGTTTATATTACGTTATAGGCGTATATAATGATCCCACCGAGAAGTAGGGGCCGACCCGCCAGAAATGTTGGAAAATACTACATCCGAGATGTTAGGTTCCCTCAGGATAGGATATATAAAGTTATAGACGTATATGAGGTCCCCACGGAAAAGTACGGACCGACAGGACCGGGATTTTGTAAAACATTACCAGCGAGGGTCTAGATGGGTTAGGTTAGGTTATATTACGATATAAACGTATATAATGTGCCCACCGAGAAGTAGGAGCCGACCCGCCAGGAATGTTGGAAAATACTACATCCGAGATGTTAAGTTGCCTTAGATTAGGATATATAAATTTATAGACGTATTTAATGTCCTCACCGACATGTACGGGCCGACACGACCGGGATTTTGTAAAACATTACCAGCGAGGGTCTAGATGGGTTAGGTTAGGTTATATTACGATATAGACCTATATAATGTGCCCACCGAGAAGTAGGGGCCGACCCGCCAGGAATGTTGGAAAATACTACATCCGAGATGTTAGGTTCACTTAGGTTAGGACATATAACGTTATAGACGCATATAATGTCCGCACCGAGACGTACGGGACGGCACGACCGGGATTCTGTAAAACATTCCCAGCTAGGGGCTAGATGTGTTAGGTTAGTTTATATTACGTTATAGACGTATATAATGATCCCACCGAGAAGTAGGGGCCGTCCCGCCAGGAATGTTGGAAAATACTACATCCGAGACGTTAAGTTGCCTTAGGTTAGAATATATAACGTTATAGACGTATATAATGTCCGCACCGAGACGTACAGGAAGACAGGAACGGGATTCTGTGAAACATTACCAGCGAGGGTCTAGGTGGGTTAGGTTAGGTTATATTACGTTATAGACGTATATAATGTTCCCACCGAGAAGTAGGGGCCGACCCGCCAGAAATGTTGGAAAATTCTACATCCGAGATGTTAAGTTGCCTTAGGTTAGGATATATAACGTTATAGACGTATATAATGTCCGCACCGAGACGTACGGGACGACACGACCGGGATTCTGTAAAACATTCCCAGCTAGGGGCTAGATGTGTTAGGTTAGGTTATATTACGTTATAGACGTATATAATGATCCCACCGAGAAGTAGGG
This sequence comes from Xylocopa violacea, assembly GCA_963969225.1. Taxonomy (NCBI): domain Eukaryota; kingdom Metazoa; phylum Arthropoda; class Insecta; order Hymenoptera; family Apidae; genus Xylocopa; species Xylocopa violacea. Next base: position 1,940,459 of record CAXAJV010000738.1, on the reverse strand, counting down.
GCCGACCCGCCAGGAATGTTGGAAAATACTACATCCGAGATGTTAGGTTCCCTTAGGTTCGGATATATAACGTTATAGACGTATATAATGTCCCCACCGAGAAGTACGGACCGACACGACCGGGATTTTGTAAAACATTACCAGCGAGGGTCTAGATGGGTTAGGTTAGGTTATATTACGATATACACCTATATAATGTGCCCACCGAGAAGTAGGGGCCGACCCGCCAGGAATGTTGGAAAATACTACATCCGAGATGTTAGGTTCACTTAGGTTAGGACATATAACGTTATAGACGTATATAATGTCCGCACCGAGACGTATGGGACGACACGACCGGGATTCTGTAAAACATTCCCAGCTAGGGGCTAGATGTGTTAGGTTAGTTTATATTACGTTATAGACGTATATAATGATCCCACCGAGAAGTAGGGGCCGACCCGCCAGAAATGTTGGAAAATTCTACATCCGAGATGTTAAGTTGCCTTAGGTTAGGATATATAAAGTTATAGACGTATATAATGTCCGCACCGAGACTTACGGGACGACACGACCGGGATTCTGAAAAACATTCCCAGCTAGGGGCTACATGTGTTAGGTTAGGTTATATTACGTTATAGACGTATATAATGATCCCACCGAGAAGTAGGGGCCGACCCGCCAGGAATGTTGGAAAATACTACATCCGAGATGTTAGGTTCCCTTAGGTTCGGATATATAACGTTATAGACGTATATAATGTCCCCACCGAGAAGTACGGGCAGACACGACCGGGATTTTGTAAAACATTACCAGCGAGGGTCTAGATGGGTTAGGTTAGGTTATATTACGATATAGACCTATATAATGTGCCCACCGAGAAGTAGGGGCCGACACGCCAGGAATGTTGGAAAATACTACATCCGAGGTGTTAGGTTCACTTAGGTTAGGACATATAACGTTATAGACGTATATAATGTCCGCACCGAGACGTACGGGACGACACGACCGGGATTTTGTAAAACATTCCCAGCTAGGGGCTAGATGTGTTAGGTTAGTTTATATTACGTTATAGACGTATATAATGATCCCACCGAGAAGTAGGGGCCGTCCCGCCAGGAATGTTGGAAAATACTACATCCGAGATGTTAGGTTCCCTTAGGTTAGGATATATAAATTTATAGACGTATATAATGTCCGCACCGAGACGTACAGGAAGACAGGAACGGGATTCTGTGAAACATTACCAGCGAAGGTCTAGGTGGGTTAGGTTAGGTTATATTACGTTATAGACGTATATAATGTTCCCACCGAGAAGTAGGGCCGACCCGCCAGAAATGTTGGAAAATTCTACATCCGAGATGTTAAGTTGCCTTAGGTTAGGATATATAACGTTATAGACGTATATAATGTCCGCACTGAGACGTACGGGGCGACACGACCGGGATTCTGTAAAACATTCCCAGCTAGGGGCTAGATGTGTTAGGTTAGGTTATATTACGCTATAGACGTATATAATGTGCCCACCGAGGAGTAGGGGCCGACCAGCCAGGAATGTTGAAAAATACTACATCCGAGATGTTAAGTTGCCTTAGGTTAGGATATATAAATTGATAGACGTATATGATGTTCGCACCGGGACGTACGGGAAGACATGAACGGGATTCTGTGAAACATTCCCAGCTAGGGGCTAGATGTGTTAGGTTAGTTTATATTACGTTATAGACGTATATAATGATCCCACCGAGAAGTAGGGGCCGTCCCGCCAGGAATGTTGGAAAATACTACATCCGAGACGTTAAGTTGCCTTAGGTTAGAATATATAACGTTATAGACGTATATAATGTCCGCACCGAGACGTACGGGACGACACGACCGGGATTCTGAAAAACATTCCCAGCTAGGGGCTAGATGTGTTAGGTTAGGTTATATTACGTTATAGACGTATATGATGATCCCAGCGAGAAGTAGGGGCCGACCCGCCAGAAATGTTGGAAAATACTACATCCGAGATGTTAGGTTCCCTCAGGATAGGATATATAAAGTTATAGACGTATATGAGGTCCCCACGGAAAAGTACGGACCGACAGGACCGGGATTTTGTAAAACATTACCAGCGAGGGTCTATATGGGTTAGGTTAGGTTATATTACGATATAAACGTATATAATGTGCCCACCGAGAAGTAGGAGCCGACCCGCCAGGAATGTTGGAAAATACTACATCCGAGATGTTAAGTTGCCTTAGATTAGGATATATAAATTTATAGACGTATTTAATGTCCTCACCGACATGTACGGGCCGACACGACCGGGATTTTGTAAAACATTACCAGCGAGGGTCTAGATGGGTTAGGTTAGGTTATATTACGATATACACCTATATAATGTGCCCACCGAGAAGTAGGGGCCGACCCGCCAGGAATGTTGGAAAATACTACATCCGAGATGTTAGGTTCACTTAGGTTAGGACATATAACGTTATAGACGTATATAATGTCCGCACCGAGACGTATGGGACGACACGACCGGGATTCTGTAAAACATTCCCAGCTAGGGGCTAGATGTGTTAGGTTAGTTTATATTACGTTATAGACGTATATAATGATCCCACCGAGAAGTAGGGGCCGACCCGCCAGAAATGTTGGAAAATTCTACATCCGAGATGTTAAGTTGCCTTAGGTTAGGATATATAAAGTTATAGACGTATATAATGTCCGCACCGAGACTTACGGGACGACACGACCGGGATTCTGAAAAACATTCCCAGCTAGGGGCTAGATGTGTTAGGTTAGGTTATATTACGTTATAGACGTATATAATGATCCCACCGAGAAGTAGGGGCCGACCCGCCAGGAATGTTGGAAAATACCACATCCGAGATGTTAGGTTCCCTTAGGTTCGGATATATAACGTTATAGACGTATATAATGTCCCCACCGAGAAGTACGGGCAGACACGACCGGGATTTTGTAAAACATTACCAGCGAGGGTCTAGATGGGTTAGGTTAGGTTATATTACGATATAGACCTATATAATGTGCCCACCGAGAAGTAGGGGCCGACACGCCAGGAATGTTGGAAAATACTACATCCGAGGTGTTAGGTTCACTTAGGTTAGGACATATAACGTTATAGACGTATATAATGTCCGCACCGAGACGTACGGGACGACACGACCGGGATTTTGTAAAACATTCCCAGCTAGGGGCTAGATGTGTTAGGTTAGTTTATATTACGTTATAGACGTATATAATGATCCCACCGAGAAGTAGGGGCCGTCCCGCCAGGAATGTTGGAAAATAAAACATCCGAGATGTTAGGTTCCCTTAGGTTAGGATATATAAATTTATAGACGTATTTAATGTCCGCACCGAGACGTACGGGAAGACATGAACGGGATTATGTGAAACATTACCAGCGAGGGTCTAGGTGGATTAGGATAGGTTATATTACGTTATAGACGTATATAATGTTCCCACCGAGAAGTAGGGACCGACCCGCCAGGAATGTTGGAAAATACTGCATCCGAGATGTTAGGTTCACTTAGGTTAGGACATATAACGTTATAGACGTATATGATGTTCGCACCGGGACGTACGGGAAGACATGAACGGGATTCTGTGAAACATTCCCAGCTAGGGGCTAGATGTGTTAGGTTAGTTTATATTACGTTATAGACGTATATAATGATCCCACCGAGAAGTAGGGGCCGTCCCGCCAGGAATGTTGGAAAATACTACATCCGAGACATTAAGTTGCCTTAGGTTAGAATATATAACGTTATAGACGTATATAATGTCCGCACCGAGACGTACGGGACGACACGACCGGGATTCTGAAAAACATTCCCAGCTAGGGGCTAGATGTGTTAGGTTAGGTTATATTACGTTATAGACGTATATAATGATCCCAGCGAGAAGTAGGGGCCGACCCGCCAGAAATGTTGGAAAATACTACATCCGAGATGTTAGGTTCCCTCAGGATAGGATATATAAAGTTATAGACGTATATGAGGTCCCCACGGAAAAGTACGGACCGACAGGACCGGGATTTTGTAAAACATTACCAGCGAGGGTCTAGATGGGTTAGGTTAGGTTATATTACGATATAAACGTATATAATGTGCCCACCGAGAAGTAGGAGCCGACCCGCCAGGAATGTTGGTAAATACTACATCCGAGATGTTAAGTTGCCTTAGATTAGGATATATAAATTTATAGACGTATTTAATGTCCGCACCGAGACGTACGGGAAGACATGAACGGGATTATGTGAAACATTACCAGCGAGGGTCTAGGTGGGTTAGGTTAGGTTATATTACGTTATAGACGTATATAATGTTCCCACCGAGAAGTAGGGACCGACCCGCCAGGAATGTTGGAAAATACTGCATCCGAGATGTTAGGTTCACTAAGGTTAGGACATATAACGTTATAGACGTATATAATGTCCGCACCGAGACGTACGGGACGACACGACCGGGATTCTGTAAAACATTCCCAGCTAGGGGCTAGATGTGTTAGGTTAGGTTATATTACGTTATAGACGTATATAATGATCCCAGCGAGAAGTAGGGGCCGACCCGCCAGAAATGTTGGAAAATTCTACATCCGAGAAGTTAAGTTGCCTTAGGTTAGGATATATAAATTTATAGACGCATATAATGTCCGCACCGAGACGTACGGGCCGACACGACCGGGATTTTGTAAAACATTACCAGCGAGGGTCTAGATGGCTTAGGTTAGGTTATATTACGATATAGACGTATATAATGTGCCCACCGAGGAGTAGGGGCCGACCCGCCAGGAATGTTGAAAAATACTACATCCGAGATGTTAAGTTGCCTTTGGTTAGGATATATAAATTGATAGACGTATATAATGTCCGCACCGAGACGTACGGGAAGACATGAACGGGATTCTGTGAAACATTACCAGCGATGGTCTAGGTGGGTTAGGTTAGGTTATATTACGTTATAGACGTATATAATGTTCCCACCGAGAAGTAGGGGCCGACCCGCCAGAAATGTTGGAAAATTCTACATCCGAGATGTTAAGTTGCCTTAGGTTAGGATATATAAATTTATATACGTATATAATGTCCGCACCGATACGTACGGGCCGACACGACCGGGATTTTGTAAAACATTACCAGCGAGGGTCTAGATGGGTTAGGTTAGGTTATATTACGATATAGACGTATATAGTGTGCCCACCGAGAAGTAGGGGCCGACCCGCCAGGAATGTTGGAAAATACTACATCCGAGATGTTACGTTCCCTTAGGTTAGGATATATAAATTTATAGACGTATATAATGTCCGCACCGAGACGTACAGGAAGACAGGAACGGGATTCTGTGAAACATTACCAGCGAGGGTCTAGGTGGGTTAGGTTAGGTTATATTACGTAATAGACGTATATAATGTTCCCACCGAGTAGTAGGGGCCGACCCGCCAGAAATGTTGGAAAATTCTACATCCGAGATGTTAAGTTGCCTTAGGTTAGGATATATAACGTTATAGACGTATATAATGTCCGCACCGAGACGTACGGGGCGACACGACCGGGATTCTGTAAAACATTCCCAGCTAGGGGCTAGATGTGTTAGGTTAGGTTATATTACGCTATAGACGTATATAATGTGCCCACAGAGATGTAGGGGCCGACCCGCCAGGAATGTTGGAAAATACTGCATCCGAGGTGTTAAGTTGCCTTAGGTTAGGATATATAAATTGATAGACGTATATAATGTCCGCACCGAGACGTACGGGAAGACATGAACGGGATTCTGTGAAACATTACCAGCGAGGGTCTAGGTGGGTTAGGTTAGGTTATATTACGTTATAGTCGTATATAGTGTTCCCACCGAGAAGTAGGGGCCGACCCGCCAGAAATGTTGGAAAATTCTACATCCGAGAAGTTAAGTTGCCTTAGGTTAGGATATATAAATTTATAGACGTATATAATGTCCGCACCGAGACGTACGGGCCGACACGACCGGGATTTTGTAAAACATTACCAGCGGGGGTCTAGATGGCTTAGGTTAGGTTATATTACGATATAGACGTATATAATGTGCCCACCGAGAAGTAGGGGCCGACCCGCCAGGAATGTTGAAAAACACTACATCCGAGATGTTAAGTTGCCTTAGGTTAGGATATATAAATTGATAGACGTATATAATGTCCGCACCGAGACGTACGAGAAGACACGACCGGGATTCTGTAAAACATTCCCAGCTAGGGGCTAGATGTGTTAGGTTAGTTTATATTACGTTATAGACGTATATAATGATCCCACCGAGAAGTAGGGGCCGTCCCGCCAGGAATGTTGGAAAATACTACATCCGAGATGTTAAGTTGCCTTAGGTTAGAATATATAACGTTATAGACGTATATAATGTCCGCACCGAGACGAACGGGACGACACGACCGGGATTCTGAAAAACATTCCCAGCTAGGGGCTAGATGTGTTAGGTTAGGTTATATTACGTTATAGACGTATATAATGATCCCAGCGAGAAGTAGGGGCCGACCCGCCAGGAATGTTGGAAAATACTACATCCGAGATGTTAGGTTCCCTCAGGATAGGATATATAAAGTTATAGACGTATATGAGGTCCCCACGGAAAAGTACGGACCGACACGACCGGGATTTTGTAAAACATTACCAGCGAGGGTCTAGATGGGTTAGGTTAGGTTATATTACGATATAAACGTATATAATGTGCCCACCGAGAAGTAGGAGCCGACTCGCCAGGAATGTTGCAAAATACTACATCCGAGATGTTAAGTTGCCTTAGGTTTGGATATATAAATTTATAGACGTATTTAATGTCCGCACCGAGACGTACGGGAAGACATGAACGGGATAATGTGAAACATTACCAGCGAGGGTCTAGGTGGGTTAGGTTAGGTTATATTACGTTATAGACGTATATAATGATCCCACCGAGAATTGCCGCCGACGCGCCAGGAATGTTGTGAAATACTACATCCGAGATGTTAGGTTCCCTTGGGTTAGGATATATAAATTTATAGACGTATATAATGTCCGCACCGAGACCTACGGGAAGACATGAACGGGATTCTGTGAAACATTACCAGCGAGGGTCTAGGTGGGTTAGGTTAGGTTATATTACGTTATAGAGGTATATATTATTCCCACCGAGAAGGAGGGGCCGACCCGCCAGAAATGTTGGAAAATTCTACATCCGAGATGTTAAGTTGCCTTAGGTTAGGATATATAAATTTATAGACGTATATAATGTCCGCACCGAGACGTACGGGGCGACACGACCGGGATTCTGTAAAACATTCCCAGCTAGGGGCTAGATGTGTTAGGTTAGGTTATATTACGCTATAGACGTATATAATGTGCCCACCGAGATGTAGGGGCCAACCCGCCAGGAATGTTGGAAAATACTACATCCGAGATGTTAAGTTGCCTTAGGTTAGGATATATAAATTGATAGACGTATATAATGTCCGCACCGAGACGTACGGGACGACACGAACGGGATTTTGTAAAACATTACCAGCGAGGGTCTAGATGGCTTAGGTTAGGTTATATTACGATATAGACGTATATAATGTGCCCACCGTGAAGTAGGGGCCGACCCGCCAGGAATGTTGAAAAATACTACATCCGTGATGTTAAGTTGCCTTAGGTTAGGATATATAAATTGATAGACGTATATAATGTCCGCACCGAGACGTACGGGAAGACATGAACGGGATTCTGTGAAACATTACCAGCGAGGGTCTAGGTGGGTTAGGTTAGGTTATATTACGTTATAGACGTATATAATGTTCCCACCGAGAAGTAGGGACCGACCCGCCAGGAATGTTGGAAAATACTGCATCCGAGATGTTAGGTTCACTAAGGTTAGGACATATAACGTTATAGACGTATATAATGTCCGCACCGAGACGTACGGGACGACACGACCGGGATTCTGTAAAACATTCCCAGCTAGGGGCTAGATGTGTTAGGTTAGCTTATATTACGTTATAGACGTATATAATGATCCCACCGAGAAGTAGGGGCCGACCCGCCAGGAATGTTGGAAAGTACTACATCCGAGATGCTAGGTTCCCTTAGGTTAGGATATATAACGTTATAGACGTATATAATGTCCGCACCGAGACGTACGGGACGACACGACCGGGATTCTGTAAAACATTCCCAGCTAGGGGCTAGATGTGTTAGGTTAGCTTATATTACGTTATAGACGTATATAATGATCCCACCGAGAAGTAGGGGCCGACCCGCCAGGAATGTTGGAAAATACTACATCCGAGATGCTAGGTTCCCTTAGGTTAGGATATATAACGTTATAGACGTATATAATGTCCTCACCGACATGTACGCGCCGACACGACCGGGATTTTGTAAAACATTACCAGCGAGGGTCTAGATGGCTTAGGTTAGGTTATATTACGATATAGACGTACATAATGTGCCCACCGAGAAGTAGGGGCCGACCCGCCAGAAATGTTGGAAAATTCTACATCCGAGATGTTAAGTTGCCTTAGGTTAGGATATATAACGTTATAGACGTATATAATGTCCGCACCGAGACGTACGGGGCGACACGACCGGGATTCTGTAAAACATTCCCAGCTAGGGGCTAGATGTGTTAGGTTAGGTTATATTACGCTATAGACGTATATAATGATCCCACCGAGAAGTAAGCGCCGACCCGCCAGGAATGTTGGAAAATACTACATCCGAGATGTTAGGTTCCCTTAGGTTCGGATATATAAATTTATAGACGCATATAATGTCCGCACCGAGACGTACGGGCCGACACGGCCGGGATTTTGTAAAACATTACCAGCGAGGGTCTAGATGGCTTAGGTTAGGTTATATTACGATATAGACGTATATAATGTGCCCACCGAGGAGTAGGGGCCGACCCGCCAGGAATGTTGAAAAATACTACATCCGAGATGTTAAGTTGCCTTTGGTTAGGATATATAAATTGATAGACGTATATAATGTCCGCACCGAGACGTACGGGAAGACATGAACGGGATTCTGTGAAACATTACCAGCGATGGTCTAGGTGGGTTAGGTTAGGTTATATTACGTTATAGACGTATATAATGTTCCCACCGAGAAGTAGGGGCCGACCCGCCAGAAATGTTGGAAAATTCTACATCCGAGATGTTAAGTTGCCTTAGGTTAGGATATATAAATTTATATACGTATATAATGTCCGCACCGATACGTACGGGCCGACACGACCGGGATTTTGTAAAACATTACCAGCGAGGGTCTAGATGGGTTAGGTTAGGTTATATTACGATATAGACGTATATAGTGTGCCCACCGAGAAGTAGGGGCCGACCCGCCAGGAATGTTGGAAAATACTACATCCGAGATGTTACGTTCCCTTAGGTTAGGATATATAAATTTATAGACGTATATAATGTCCGCACCGAGACGTACAGGAAGACAGGAACGGGATTCTGTGAAACATTACCAGCGAGGGTCTAGGTGGGTTAGGTTAGGTTATATTACGTAATAGACGTATATAATGTTCCCACCGAGTAGTAGGGGCCGACCCGCCAGAAATGTTGGAAAATTCTACATCCGAGAAGTTAAGTTGCCTTAGGTTAGGATATATAAATTTATAGACGTATATAATGTCCGCACCGAGACGAAAGGGACGACACGACCGGGATTCTGAAAAACATTCCCAGCTAGGGGCTAGATGTGTTAGGTTAGGTTATATTACGTTATAGACGTATATAATGATCCCAGCGAGAAGTAGGGGCCGACCCGCCAGGAATGTTGGAAAATACTACATCCGAGATGTTAGGTTCCCTCAGGATAGGATATATAAAGTTATAGACGTATATGAGGTCCCCACGGAAAAGTACGGACCGACACGACCGGGATTTTGTAAAACATTACCAGCGAGGGTCTAGATGGGTTAGGTTAGGTTATATTACGATATAAACGTATATAATGTGCCCACCGAGAAGTAGGAGCCGACTCGCCAGGAATGTTGGAAAATACTACATCCGAGATGTTAAGTTGCCTTAGGTTTGGATATATAAATTTATAGACGTATTTAATGTCCGCACCGAGACGTACGGGAAGACATGAACGGGAAAATGTGAAACATTACCAGCGAGGGTCTAGGTGGGTTAGGTTAGGTTATATTACGTTATAGACGTATATAACGTTCCCACCGAGAAGTAGAGACCGACCCGCCAGGAATGTTGGAAAATACTACATCCGAGATGTTAGGTTCACTTAGGTTAGGACATATAACGTTATAGACGTATATAATGTCCGCACCGAGACGTACGGGACGACACGACCGGGATTCTGTAAAACATTCCCAGCTAGGGGCTAGATGTGTTAGGTTAGTTTATATTACGTTATAGACGTATATAATGATCCCACCGAGCAGTAGGAGCCGACCCGCCAGGAATGTTGGAAAATACTACATCCGAGATGTTAGGTTCCCTTAGGTTAGGATATATAACTTTATAGACGTATATAATGTCCGCACCGAGACGTACGGGACGACACGAACGGGATTTTGTAAAACATTCCCAGCTAGGGGCTAGATGTGTTACGTTAGGTTATATTACGTTATAGACGTATATAATGATCCCACCGAGAATTGCCGCCGACGCGCCAGGAATGTTGTGAAATACTACATCCGAGATGTTAGGTTCCCTTAGGTTAGGATATATAAATTTATAGACGTATATAATGTCCGCACCGAGACCTACGGGAAGACATGAACGGGATTCTGTGAAACATTACCAGCGAGGGTCTAGGTGGGTTAGGTTAGGTTATATTACGTTATAGAGGTATATATTATTCCCACCGAGAAGGAGGGGCCGACCCGCCAGAAATGTTGGAAAATTCTACATCCGAGATGTTAAGTTGCCTTAGGTTAGGATATATAAATTTATAGACGTATATAATGTCCGCACCGAGACGTACGGGGCGACACGACCGGGATTCTGTAAAACATTCCCAGCTAGGGGCTAGATGTGTTAGGTTAGGTTATATTACGCTATAGACGTATATAATGTGCCCACCGAGATGTAGGGGCCGACCCGCCAGGAATGTTGGAAAATACTACATCCGAGATGTTAAGTTGCCTTAGGTTAGGATATATAAATTGATAGACGTATATAATGTCCGCACCGAGACGTACGGGACGACACGAACGGGATTTTGTAAAACATTACCAGCGAGGGTCTAGATGGCTTAGGTTAGGTTATATTACGATATAGACGTATATAATGTGCCCACCGTGAAGTAGGGGCCGACCCGCCAGGAATGTTGAAAAATACTACATCCGTGATGTTAAGTTGCCTTAGGTTAGGATATATAAATTGATAGACGTATATAATGTCCGCACCGAGACGTACGGGAAGACATGAACGGGATTCTGTGAAACATTACCAGCGAGGGTCTAGGTGGGTTAGGTTAGGTTATATTACGTTATAGACGTATATAATGTTCCCACCGAGAAGTAGGGACCGACCCGCCAGGAATGTTGGAAAATACTGCATCCGAGATGTTAGGTTCACTAAGGTTAGGACATATAACGTTATAGACGTATATAATGTCCGCACCGAGACGTACGGGACGACACGACCGGGATTCTGTAAAACATTCCCAGCTAGGGGCTAGATGTGTTAGGTTAGCTTATATTACGTTATAGACGTATATAATGATCCCACCGAGAAGTAGGGGCCGACCCGCCAGGAATGTTGGAAAATACTACATCCGAGATGCTAGGTTCCCTTAGGTTAGGATATATAACGTTATAGACGTATATAATGTCCGCACCGAGACGTACGGGACGACACGACCGGGATTCTGTAAAACATTCCCAGCTAGGGTCTAGATCTGTTAGGTTAGCTTATATTACGTTATAGACGTATATAATGATCCCACCGAGAAGTAGGGGCCGACCCGCCAGGAATGTTGGAAAATACTACATCCGAGATGCTAGGTTCCCTTAGGTTAGGATATATAACGTTATAGACGTATATAATGTCCTCACCGACATGTACGCGCCGACACGACCGGGATTTTGTAAAACATTACCAGCGAGGGTCTAGATGGCTTAGGTTAGGTTATATTACGATATAGACGTATATAATGTGCCCACCGAGAAGTAGGGGCCGACCCGCCAGAAATGTTGGAAAATTCTACATCCGAAATGTTAAGTTGCCTTAGGTTAGGATATATAACGTTATAGACGTATATAATGTCCGCACCGAGACGTACGGGGCGACACGACCGGGATTCTGTAAAACATTCCCAGCTAGGGGCTAGATGTGTTAGGTTAGGTTATATTACGCTATAGACGTATATAATGATCCCACCGAGAAGTAGGGGCCGACCCGCCAGGAATGTTGGAAAATACTACATCCGAGATGTTAGGTTCCCTTAGGTTCGGATATATAACGTTATAGACGTATATAATGTCCCCACCGAGAAGTACGGGCAGACACGACCGGGATTTTGTAAAACATTACCAGCGAGGGTCTAGATGGGTTAGGTTAGGTTATATTACGTTATAGACGTATATAATGATCCCAGCGAGAAGTAGGGGCCGACCCGCCAGGAATGTTGGAAAATACTACATCCGAGATGCTAGGTTCCCTTAGGTTAGGATATATAACGTTATAGACGTATATAATGTCCTCACCGACATGTACGCGCCGACACGACCGGGATTTTGTAAAACATTCCCAGCTAGGGGCTAGATGTGTTAGGTTAGCTTATATTACGTTATAGACGTATATAATGATCCCACCGAGAAGTAGGGGCCGACCCGCCAGGAATGTTGGAAAATACTACATCCGAGATGCTAGGTTCCCTTAGGTTAGGATATATAACGTTATAGACGTATATAATGTCCGCACCGAGACGTACGGGACGACACGACCGGGATTCTGTAAAACATTCCCAGCTAGGGGCTAGATGTGTTAGGTTAGCTTATATTACGTTATAGACGTATATAATGATCCCACCGAGAAGTAGGGGCCGACCCGCCAGGAATGTTGGAAAATACTACATCCGAGATGCTAGGTTCCCTTAGGTTAGGATATATAACGTTATAGACGTATATAATGTCCTCACCGACATGTACGCGCCGACACGACAGGGATTTTGTAAAACATTACCAGCGAGGGTCTAGATGGCTTAGGTTAGGTTATATTACGATATAGACGTATATAATGTGCCCACCGAGAAGTAGGGGCCGACCCGCCAGAAATGTTGGAAAATTCTACATCCGAAATGTTAAGTTGCCTTAGGTTAGGATATATAACGTTATAGACGTATATAATGTCCGCACCGAGACGTACGGGGCGACACGACCGGGATTCTGTAAAACATTCCCAGCTAGGGGCTAGATGTGTTAGGTTAGGTTATATTACGCTATAGACGTATATAATGATCCCACCGAGAAGTAGGGGCCGACCCGCCAGGAATGTTGGAAAATACTACATCCGAGATGTTAGGTTCCCTTAGGTTCGGATATATAACGTTATAGACGTATATAATGTCCCCACCGAGAAGTACGGGCAGACACGACCGGGATTTTGTAAAACATTACCAGCGAGGGTCTAGATGGGTTAGGTTAGGTTATATTACGTTATAGACGTATATAATGATCCCAGCGAGAAGTAGGGGCCGACCCGCCAGGAATGTTGGAAAATACTACATCCGAGATGCTAGGTTCCCTTAGGTTAGGATATATAACGTTATAGACGTATATAATGTCCTCACCGACATGTACGCGCCGACACGACCGGGATTTTGTAAAACATTACCAGCGAGGGTCTAGATGGCTTAGGTTACGTTATATTACGATATAGACGTATATAATGTGCCCACCGAGATGTAGGGGCCGACCCGTCAGGAATGTTGGAAAATACTACATCCGAGATGTTAAGTTGCCTTAGGTTAGGATATATAAATTGATAGACGTATATAATGTCCGCACCGAGACGTACGGGAAGACATGAACGGGATTCTGTGAAACATTACCAGCGAGGGTCTAGGTGGGTTAGGTTAGGTTATATTACGTTATAGACGTATATAATGTTCCCACCGAGAAGTAGGGGCCGACCCGCCAGAAATGTTGGAAAATTCTACATCCGAGAAGTTAAGTTGCCTTAGGTTAGGATATATTAATTTATAGACGCATATAATGTCCGCACCGAGACGTACGGGCCGACACGACCGGGATTTTGTAAAACATTACCAGCGAGGGTCTAAATGGCTTAGGTTACGTTATATTACGATATAGACGTATATAATGTGCCCACCGAGGAGTAGGGGCCGACCCGCCAGGAATGTTGAAAAATACTACATCCGAGATGTTAAGTTGCCTTTGGTTAGGATATATAAATTGATAGACGTATATAATGTCCGCACCGAGACGTACGGGAAGACATGAACGGGATTCTGTGAAACATTACCAGCGAGGGTCTAGGTGGGTTAGGTTAGGTTATATTACGTTATAGACGTATATAATGTTCCCACCGAGAAGTAGGGGCCCACCCGCCAGAAATGTTGGAAAATTCTACATCCGAGATGTTAAGTTGCCTTAGGTTAGGATATATAAATTTATAGACGTATATAATGTCCGCACCGAGATGTACGGGCCGACACGACCGGGATTTTGTAAAACATTACCAGCGAGGGTCTAGATGGGTTAGGTTAGGTTATATTACGATATAGACGTATATAGTGTGCCCACCGAGAAGTAGGGGCCGACCCGCCAGGAATGTTGGAAAATACTACATCCGAGATGTTAGGTTCCCTTAGGTTAGGATATATAAATTTATAGACGTATATAATGTCCGCACCGAGACGTACAGGAAGACAGGAACGGGATTCTGTGAAACATTACCAGCGAGGGTCTAGGTGGGTTAGGTTAGGTTATATTACGTTATAGACGTATATAATGATCCCAGCGAGAAGTAGGGGCCGACCCGCCAGGAATGTTGGAAAATACTACATCCGAGATGCTAGGTTCCCTTAGGTTAGGATATATAACGTTATAGACGTATATAATGTCCTCACCGACATGTACGCGCCGACACGACCGGGATTTTGTAAAACATTCCCAGCTAGGGGCTAGATGTGTTAGGTTAGCTTATATTACGTTATAGACGTATATAATGATCCCACCGAGAAGTAGGGGCCGACCCGCCAGGAATGTTGGAAAATACTACATCCGAGATGCTAGGTTCCCTTAGGTTAGGATATATAACGTTATAGACGTATATAATGTCCGCACCGAGACGTACGGGACGACACGACCGGGATTCTGTAAAACATTCCCAGCTAGGGGCTAGATGTGTTAGGTTAGCTTATATTACGTTATAGACGTATATAATGATCCCACCGAGAAGTAGGGGCCGACCCGCCAGGAATGTTGGAAAATACTACATCCGAGATGCTAGGTTCCCTTAGGTTAGGATATATAACGTTATAGACGTATATAATGTCCTCACCGACATGTACGCGCCGACACGACAGGGATTTTGTAAAACATTACCAGCGAGGGTCTAGATGGCTTAGGTTAGGTTATATTACGATATAGACGTATATAATGTGCCCACCGAGAAGTAGGGGCCGACCCGCCAGAAATGTTGGAAAATTCTACATCCGAAATGTTAAGTTGCCTTAGGTTAGGATATATAACGTTATAGACGTATATAATGTCCGCACCGAGACGTACGGGGCGACACGACCGGGATTCTGTAAAACATTCCCAGCTAGGGGCTAGATGTGTTAGGTTAGGTTATATTACGCTATAGACGTATATAATGATCCCACCGAGAAGTAGGGGCCGACCCGCCAGGAATGTTGGAAAATACTACATCCGAGATGTTAGGTTCCCTTAGGTTCGGATATATAACGTTATAGACGTATATAATGTCCCCACCGAGAAGTACGGGCAGACACGACCGGGATTTTGTAAAACATTACCAGCGAGGGTCTAGATGGGTTAGGTTAGGTTATATTACGTTATAGACGTATATAATGATCCCAGCGAGAAGTAGGGGCCGACCCGCCAGGAATGTTGGAAAATACTACATCCGAGATGCTAGGTTCCCTTAGGTTAGGATATATAACGTTATAGACGTATATAATGTCCTCACCGACATGTACGCGCCGACACGACCGGGATTTTGTAAAACATTACCAGCGAGGGTCTAGATGGCTTAGGTTACGTTATATTACGATATAGACGTATATAATGTGCCCACCGAGATGTAGGGGCCGACCCGTCAGGAATGTTGGAAAATACTACATCCGAGATGTTAGGTTCACTTAGGTTAGGACATATAACGTTATAGACGTATATAATGTCCGCACCGAGACGTACGGGACGACACGACCGGGATTCTGTAAAACATTCCCAGCTAGGGGCTAGATGTGTTAGGTTAGTTTATATTACGTTATAGACGTATATAATGATCCCACCGAGCAGTAGGAGCCGACCCGCCAGGAATGTTGGAAAATACTACATCCGAGATGATAGGTTCCCTTAGGTTAGGATATATAACTTTATAGACGTATATAATGTCCGCACCGAGACGTACGGGACGACATGAACGGGATTCTGTGAAACATTACCAGCGAGGGTCTAGGTGGGTTAGGTTAGGTTATATTACGTTATAGACGTATATAATGTTCCCACCGAGAAGTAGGGGCCGACCCGCCAGAAATGTTGGAAAATTCTACATCCGAGAAGTTAAGTTGCCTTAGGTTAGGATATATTAATTTATAGACGCATATAATGTCCGCACCGAGACGTACGGGCCGACACGACCGGGATTTTGTAAAACATTACCAGCGAGGGTCTAAATGGCTTAGGTTACGTTATATTACGATATAGACGTATATAATGTGCCCACCGAGGAGTAGGGGCCGACCCGCCAGGAATGTTGAAAAATACTACATCCGAGATGTTAAGTTGCCTTTGGTTAGGATATATAAATTGATAGACGTATATAATGTCCGCACCGAGACGTACGGGAAGACATGAACGGGATTCTGTGAAACATTACCAGCGAGGGTCTAGGTGGGTTAGGTTAGGTTATATTACGTTATAGACGTATATAATGTTCCCACCGAGAAGTAGGGGCCCACCCGCCAGAAATGTTGGAAAATTCTACATCCGAGATGTTAAGTTGCCTTAGGTTAGGATATATAAATTTATAGACGTATATAATGTCCGCACCGAGATGTACGGGCCGACACGACCGGGATTTTGTAAAACATTACCAGCGAGGGTCTAGATGGGTTAGGTTAGGTTATATTACGATATAGACGTATATAGTGTGCCCACCGAGAAGTAGGGGCCGACCCGCCAGGAATGTTGGAAAATACTACATCCGAGATGTTAGGTTCCCTTAGGTTAGGATATATAAATTTATAGACGTATATAATGTCCGCACCGAGACGTACAGGAAGACAGGAACGGGATTCTGTGAAACATTACCAGCGAGGGTCTAGGTGGGTTAGGTTAGGTTATATTACGTTATAGACGTATATAATGTTCCCACCGAGTAGTAGGGGCCGACCCGCCAGAAATGTTGGAAAATTCTACATCCGAGAAATTAAGTTGCCTTAGGTTAGGATATATAAATTTATAGACGTATATAATGTCCGCACCGAGACGTACGGGCCGACACGACCGGGATTTTGTAAAACATTACCAGCGAGGGTCTAGATGGCTTAGCTTAGGTTATATTACGATATAGACGTATATAATGTGCCCACCGAGAAGTAGGGGCCGACCCGCCAGGAATGTTGAAAAATACTACATCCGAGATGTTAAGTTGCCTTAGGTTAGGATATATAAATTGATAGACGTATATAATGTCCGCACCGAGACGTACGGGACGACACGACCGGGATTTTGTAAAACATTCCCAGCTAGGGGCTAGATGTGTTAGGTTAGTTTATATTACGTTATAGACGTATATAATGATCCCACCGAGAAGTAGGGGCCGTCCCGCCAGGAATGTTGGAAAATACTACATCCGAGATGTTAGGTTCCCTTAGGTTAGGATATATAAATTTATAGACGTATATAATGTCCGCACCGAGACGTACAGGAAGACAGGAACGGGATTCTGTGAAACATTACCAGCGAGGGTCTAGGTGGGTTAGGTTAGGTTATATTACGTTATAGACGTATATAATGTTCCCACCGAGAAGTAGGGCCGACCCGCCAGAAATGTTGGAAAATTCTACATCCGAGATGTTAAGTTGCCTTAGGTTAGGATATATAACGTTATAGACGTATATAATGTCCGCACTGAGACGTACGGGGCGACACGACCGGGATTCTGTAAAACATTCCCAGCTAGGGGCTAGATGTGTTAGGTTAGGTTATATTACGCTATAGACGTATATAATGTGCCCACCGAGATGTAGGGGCCGACCCGCCAGGAATGTTGGAAAATACTACATCCGAGATGTTAAGTTGCCTTAGGTTAGGATATATAAATTGATAGACGTATATAATGTCCGCACCGAGACGTACGGGCCGACACGACCGGGATTTTGTAAAACATTACCAGCGAGGGTCTAGATGGGTTAGGTTAGGTTATATTACGATATAGACCTATATAATGTGCCCACCGAGAAGTAGGGGCCAACCCGCCAGGAATGTTGGAAAATACTACATCCGAGATGTTAGGTTCACTTAGGTTAGGACATATAACGTTATAGACGTATATAATGTCCGCACCGAGACGTATGGGACGACACGACCGGGATTCTGTAAAACATTCCCAGCTAGGGGCTAGATGTGTTAGGTTAGTTTATATTACGTTATAGACGTATATAATGATCCCACCGAGAAGTAGGGGCCGTCCCGCCAGGAATGTTGGAAAATACTACATCCGAGATGTTAAGTTGCCTTAGGTTAGAATACATAACGTTATAGACGTATATAATGTCCGCACCGAGACGTACGGGACGACACGACCGGGATTCTGAAAAACATTCCCAGCTAGGGGCTAGATGTGTTAGGTTAGGTTATATTACGTTATAGACGTATATAATGATCCCAGCGAGAAGTAGGGGCCGACCCGCCAGGAATGTTGGAAAATACTACATCAGAGATGTTAGGTTCCCTCAGGATAGGATATATAAAGTTATAGACGTATATCAGGTCCCCACGGAAAAGTACGGACCGACACGACCGGGATTTTGTAAAGCATTACCAGCGAGGGTCTAGATGGGTTAGGTTAGGTTATATTACGATATAAACGTATATAATGTGCCCACCGAGAAGTAGGAGCCGACCCGCCAGGAATGTTGGAAAATACTACATCCGAGATGTTAAGTTGCCTTAGGTTAGGATATATAAATTTATAGACGTATTTAATGTCCGCACCGAGACGTACGGGAAGACATGAACGGGATTATGTGAAACATTACCAGCGAGGGTCTAGGTGGATTAGGTTAGGTTATATTACGTTATAGACGTATATAATGTTCCCACCGAGAAGTAGGGACCGACCCGCCAGGAATTTTGGAAAATACTGCATCCGAGATGTTAGGTTCACTTAGGTTAGGACATATAACGTTATAGACGTATATAATGTCCGCACCGAGACGTACGGGACGACACGACCGGGATTCTGTAAAACATTCCCAGCTAGGGGCTAGATGTGTTAGGTTAGGTTATATTACGTTATAGACGTGTATAATGATCCCACCGAGAAGTAGGGGCCGTCCCGCCAGGAATATTGGAAAATACTACATCCGAGACGTTAAGTTGCCTTAGGTTAGAATATATAACGTTATAGACGTATATGAGGTCCCCACGGAAAAGTACGGACCGACACGACCGGGATTTTGTAAAACATTACCAGCGAGGGTCTAGATGGGTTAGGTTAGGTTATATTACGATATAAACGTATATAATGTGCCCACCGAGAAGTAGGAGCCGACCCGCCAGGAATGTTGGAAAATACTACATCCGAGATGTTAAGTTGCCTTAGATTAGGGTAAATAAATTTATAGACGTATTTAATGTCCGCACCGAGACGTACGGGAAGACATGAACGGGATTATGTGAAACATTACCAGCGAGGGTCTAGGTGGGTTAGGTTAGGTTATATTACGTTATAGACGTATATAATGTTCCCACCGAGAAGTAGGGACCGACCCGCCAGGAATGTTGGAAAATACTGCATCCGAGATGTTAGGTTCACTTAGGTTAGGACATATAACGTTATAGACGTATATAATGTCCGCACCGAGACGTACGGGACGACACGACCGGGATTCTGTAAAACATTCCCAGCTAGGAGCTAGATGTGCTAGGTTAGCTTATATTACGTTATAGACGTATATAATGATCCCACCGAGAAGTAGGGGCCGACCCGCCAGGAATGTTGGAAAATACTACATCCGAGATGCTAGGTTCCCTTAGGTTAGGATATATAACGTTATAGACGTATATAATGTCCTCACCGACATGTACGGGCCGACACGACCGGGATTTTGTAAAACATTACCAGCGAGGGTCTAGATGGATTAGGTTAGGTTATATTACGATATAGACGTATATAATGTGCCCGCCGAGATGTAGGGGCCGACCCGTCAGGAATGTTAGAAAATACTACATCCGAGATGTTAAGTTGCCTTAGGTTAGGATATATAAATTGATAGACGTATATAATGTCCGCACCGAGACGTACGGGAAGACATGAACGGGATTCTGTGAAACATTACCAGCGAGGGTCTAGGTGGGTTAGGTTAGGTTATATTACGTTATAGACGTATATAATGTTCCCACCGAGAAGTAGGGGCCGACCCGCCAGAAATGTTGGAAAATTCTACATCCGAGAAGTTAAGTTGCCTTAGGTTAGGATATATAAATTTATAGACGCATATAATGTCCGCACCGAGACGTACGGGCCGACACGACCGGGATTTTGTAAAACATTACCAGCGAGGGTCTAGATGGCTTAGGTTAGGTTATATTACGATATAGACGTATATAATGTGCCCACCGAGGAGTAGGGGCCGACCCGCCAGGAATGTTGAAAAATACTACATCCGAGATGTTAAGTTGCCTTTGGTTAGGATATATAAATTGATAGACGTATATAATGTCCGCACCGAGACGTACGGGAAGACATGAACGGGATTCTGTGAAACATTACCAGCGATGGTCTAGGTGGGTTAGGTTAGGTTATATTACGTTATAGACGTATATAATGTTCCCACCGAGAAGTAGGGGCCGACCCGCCAGAAATGTTGGAAAATTCTACATCCGAGATGTTAAGTTGCCTTAGGTTAGGATATATAAATTTATATACGTATATAATGTCCGCACCGATACGTACGGGCCGACACGACCGGGATTTTGTAAAACATTACCAGCGAGGGTCTAGATGGGTTAGGTTAGGTTATATTACGATATAGACGTATATAGTGTGCCCACCGAGAAGTAGGGGCCGACCCGCCAGGAATGTTGGAAAATACTACATCCGAGATGTTAGGTTCCCTTAGGTTAGGATATATAAATTTATAGACGTATATAATGTCCGCACCGAGTCGTACAGGAAGACAGGAACGGGATTCTGTGAAACATTACCAGCGAGGGTCTACGTGGGTTAGGTTAGGTTATATTACGTAATAGACGTATATAATGTTCCCACCGAGTAGTAGGGGCCGACCCGCCAGAAATGTTGGAAAATTCTACATCCGAGATGTTAAGTTGCCTTAGGTTAGGATATATAACGTTATAGACGTATATAATGTCCGCACCGAGACGTACGGGGCGACACGACCGGGATTCTGTAAAACATTCCCAGCTAGGGGCTAGATGTGTTAGGTTAGGTTATATTACGCTATAGACGTATATAATGTGCCCACAGAGATGTAGGGGCCGACCCGCCAGGAATGTTGGAAAATACTGCATCCGAGATGTTAAGTTGCCTTAGGTTAGGATATATAAATTGATAGACGTATATAATGTCCGCACCGAGACGTACGGGAAGACATGAACGGGATTCTGTGAAACATTACCAGCGAGGGTCTAGGTGGGTTAGGTTAGGTTATATTACGTTATAGACGTATATAATGATCCCACCGAGAAGTAGGGGCCGTCCCGCCAGGAATGTTGGAAAATACTACATCCGAGATGTTAAGTTGCCTTAGGTTAGAATATATAACGTTATAGACGTATATAATGTCCGCACCGAGACGAACGGGACGACACGACCGGGATTCTGAAAAACATTCCCAGCTAGGGGCTAGATGTGTTAGGTTAGGTTATATTACGTTATAGACGTATATAATGATCCCAGCGAGAAGTAGGGGCCGACCCGCCAGGAATGTTGGAAAATACTACATCCGAGATGTTAGGTTCCCTCAGGATAGGATATATAAAGTTATAGACGTATATGAGGTCCCCACGGAAAAGTACGGACCGACACGACCGGGATTTTGTAAAACATTACCAGCGAGGGTCTAGATGGGTTAGGTTAGGTTATATTACGATATAAACGTATATAATGTGCCCACCGAGAAGTAGGAGCCGACTCGCCAGGAATGTTGGAAAATACTACATCCGAGATGTTAAGTTGCCTTAGGTTTGGATATATAAATTTATAGACGTATTTAATGTCCGCACCGAGACGTACGGGAAGACATGAACGGGATAATGTGAAACATTACCAGCGAGGGTCTAGGTGGGTTAGGTTAGGTTATATTACGTTATAGACGTATATAATGTTCCCACCGAGAAGTAGAGACCGACCCGCCAGGAATGTTGGAAAATACTACATCCGAGATGTTAGGTTCACTTAGGTTAGGACATATAACGTTATAGACGTATATAATGTCCGCACCGAGACGTACGGGACGACACGACCGGGATTCTGTAAAACATTCCCAGCTAGGGGCTAGATGTGTTAGGTTAGTTTATATTACGTTATAGACGTATATAATGATCCCACCGAGCAGTAGGAGCCGACCCGCCAGGAATGTTGGAAAATACTACATCCGAGATGATAGGTTCCCTTAGGTTAGGATATATAACTTTATAGACGTATATAATGTCCGCACCGAGACGTACGGGACGACACGAACGGGATTTTGTAAAACATTCCCAGCTAGCGGCTAGATGTGTTACGTTAGGTTATATTACGTTATAGACGTATATAATGATCCCACCGAGAATTGCCGCCGACGCGCCAGGAATGTTGTGAAATACTACATCCGAGATGTTAGGTTCCCTTAGGTTAGGATATATAAATTTATAGACGTATATAATGTCCGCACCGAGACCTACGGGAAGACATGAACGGGATTCTGTGAAACATTACCAGCGAGGGTCTAGGTGGGTTAGGTTAGGTTATATTACGTTATAGAGGTATATATTATTCCCACCGAGAAGGAGGGGCCGACCCGCCAGAAATGTTGGAAAATTCTACATCCGAGATGTTAAGTTGCCTTAGGTTAGGATATATAAATTTATAGACGTATATAATGTCCGCACCGAGACGTACGGGACGACACGAACGGGATTTTGTAAAACATTACCAGCGAGGGTCTAGATGGCTTAGGTTAGGTTATATTACGATATAGACGTATATAATGTGCCCACCGAGAAGTAGGGGCCGACCCGCCAGGAATGTTGAAAAATACTACATCCGTGATGTTAAGTTGCCTTAGGTTAGGATATATAAATTGATAGACGTATATAATGTCCGCACCGAGACGTACGGGAAGACATGAACGGGATTCTGTGAAACATTACCAGCGAGGGTCTAGGTGGGTTAGGTTAGGTTATATTACGTTATAGACGTATATAATGTTCCCACCGAGAAGTAGGGACCGACCCGCCAGGAATGTTGGAAAATTCTACATCCGAGATGTTAAGTTGCCTTAGGTTAGGATATATAAATTTATAGACGTATATAATGTCCGCACCGAGACGTACGGGGCGACACGACCGGGATTCTGTAAAACATTCCCAGCTAGGGGCTAGATGTGTTAGGTTAGGTTATATTACGCTATAGACGTATATAATGTGCCCACCGAGATGTAGGGGCCGACCCGCCAGGAATGTTGGAAAATACTACATCCGAGATGTTAAGTTGCCTTAGGTTAGGATATATAAATTGATAGACGTATATAATGTCCGCACCGAGACGTAAGGGACGACACGAACGGGATTTTGTAAAACATTACCAGCGAGGGTCTAGATGGCTTAGGTTAGGTTATATTACGATATAGACGTATATAATGTGCCCACCGAGAAGTAGGGGCCGACCCGCCAGGAATGTTGAAAAATACTACATCCGTGATGTTAAGTTGCCTTAGGTTAGGATATATAAATTGATAGACGTATATAATGTCCGCACCGACACGTACGGGAAGACATGAACGGGATTCTGTGAAACATTACCAGCGAGGGTCTAGGTGGGTTAGGTTAGGTTATATTACGTTATAGACGTATATAATGTTCCCACCGAGAAGTAGGGACCGACCCGCCAGGAATGTTGGAAAATACTGCATCCGAGATGTTAGGTTCACTAAGGTTAGGACATATAACTTTATAGACGTATATAATGTCCGCATCGAGACGTACGGGACGACACGACCGGGATTCTGTAAAACATTCCCAGCTAGGGGCTAGATGTGTTAGGTTAGCTTATATTACGTTATAGACGTATATAATGATCCCACCGAGAAGTAGGGGCCGACCCGCCAGGAATGTTGGAAAATACTACATCCGAGATGCTAGGTTCCCTTAGGTTAGGATATATAACGTTATAGACGTATATAATGTCCGCACCGAGACGTACGGGACGACACGACCGGGATTCTGTAAAACATTCCCAGCTAGGGGCTAGATGTGTTAGGTTAGCTTATATTACGTTATAGACGTATATAATGATCCCACCGAGAAGTAGGGGCCGACCCGCCAGGAATGTTGGAAAATACTACATCCGAGATGCTAGGTTCCCTTAGGTTAGGATATATAACGTTATAGACGTATATAATGTCCTCACCGACATGTACGCGCCGACACGACCGGGATTTTGTAAAACATTACCAGCGAGGGTCTAGATGGCTTAGGTTAGGTTATATTACGATATAGACGTATATAATGTGCCCACCGAGAAGTAGGGGCCGACCCGCCAGGAATGTTGAAAAATACTACATCCGAGATGTTAAGTTGCCTTAGGTTAGGATATATAAATTGATAGACGTATATAATGTCCGCACCGAGACGTACGGGAAGACATGAACGGGATTCTGTGAAACATTACCAGCGAGGGTCTAGGTGGGTTAGGTTAGGTTATATTACGTTATAGACGTATATAATGTTCCCACCGAGAAGTAGGGGCCGACCCGCCAGGAATGTTGGAAAATTCTACATCCGAGATGCTAGGTTCCCTTAGGTTAGGATATATAACGTTATAGACGCATATAATGTCCTCACCGACATGTACGCGCCGACACGACCGGGATTTTGTAAAACATTACCAG
Organism: Xylocopa violacea; assembly: GCA_963969225.1. Taxonomy (NCBI): domain Eukaryota; kingdom Metazoa; phylum Arthropoda; class Insecta; order Hymenoptera; family Apidae; genus Xylocopa; species Xylocopa violacea. Next base: position 1,914,931 of record CAXAJV010000738.1, on the reverse strand, counting down.
CGAGGGTCTAGATGGCTTAGGTTAGGTTATATTACGATATAGACGTATATAATGTGCCCACCGAGATGTAGGGGCCGACCCGTCAGGAATGTTGGAAAATACTACATCCGAGATGTTAAGTTGCCTTAGGTTAGGATATATAAATTGATAGACGTATATAATGTCCGCACCGAGACGTACGGGAAGACATGAACGGGATTCTGTGAAACATTACCAGCGAGGGTCTAGGTGGGTTAGGTTAGGTTATATTACGTTATAGACGTATATAATGTTCCCACCGAGAAGTAGGGGCCGACCCGCCAGAAATGTTGGAAAATTCTACATCCGAGAAGTTAAGTTGCCTTAGGTTAGGATATATAAATTTATAGACGTATATAATGTCCGCACCGAGACGTACGGGCCGACACGACCGGGATTTTGTAAAACATTACCAGCGAGGGTCTAGATGGCTTAGGTTAGGTTATATTACGATATAGACGTATATAATGTGCCCACCGAGAAGTAGGGGCCGACCCGCCAGGAATGTTGAAAAACACTACATCCGAGATGTTAAGTTGCCTTAGGTTAGGATATATAAATTGATAGACGTATATAATGTCCGCACCGAGACGTACGAGAAGACACGACCGGGATTCTGTAAAACATTCCCAGCTAGGGGCTAGATGTGTTAGGTTAGTTTATATTACGTTATAGACGTATATAATGATCCCACCGAGAAGTAGGGGCCGTCCCGCCAGGAATGTTGGAAAATACTACATACGAGATGTTAAGTTGCCTTAGGTTAGAATATATAACGTTATAGACGTATATAATGTCCGCACCGAGACGAACGGGACGACACGACCGGGATTCTGAAAAACATTCCCAGCTAGGGGCTAGATGTGTTAGGTTAGGTTATATTACGTTATAGACGGATATAATGATCCCAGCGAGAAGTAGGGGCCGACCCGCCAGGAATGTTGGAAAATACTACATCCGAGATGTTAGGTTCCCTCAGGATAGGATATATAAAGTTATAGACGTATATGAGGTCCCCACGGAAAAGTACGGACCGACACGACCGGGATTTTGTAAAACATTACCAGCGAGGGTCTAGATGGGTTAGGTTAGGTTATATTACGATATAAACGTATATAATGTGCCCACCGAGAAGTAGGAGCCGACTCGCCAGGAATGTTGGAAAATACTACATCCGAGATGTTAAGTTGCCTTAGGTTTGGATATATAAATTTATAGACGTATTTAATGTCCGCACCGAGACGTACGGGAAGACATGAACGGGATAATGTGAAACATTACCAGCGAGGGTCTAGGTGGGTTAGGTTAGGTTATATTACGTTATAGACGTATATAATGTTCCCACCGAGAAGTAGAGACCGACCCGCCAGGAATGTTGGAAAATACTACATCCGAGATGTTAGGTTCACTTAGGTTAGGACATATAACGTTATAGACGTATATAATGTCCGCACCGAGACGTACGGGACGACACGACCGGGATTCTGTAAAACATTCCCAGCTAGGGGCTAGATGTGTTAGGTTAGTTTATATTACGTTATAGACGTATATAATGATCCCACCGAGCAGTAGGAGCCGACCCGCCAGGAATGTTGGAAAATACTACATCCGAGATGTTAGGTTCCCTTAGGTTAGGATATATAACTTTATAGACGTATATAATGTCCGCACCGAGACGTACGGGACGACACGAACGGGATTTTGTAAAACATTCCCAGCTAGGGGCTAGATGTGTTACGTTAGGTTATATTACGTTATAGACGTATATAATGATCCCACCGAGAATTGCCGCCGACGCGCCAGGAATGTTGTGAAATACTACATCCGAGATGTTAGGTTCCCTTAGGTTAGGATATATAAATTTATAGACGTATATAATGTCCGCACCGAGACCTACGGGAAGACATGAACGGGATTCTGTGAAACATTACCAGCGAGGGTCTAGGTGGGTTAGGTTAGGTTATATTACGTTATAGAGGTATATATTATTCCCACCGAGAAGGAGGGGCCGACCCGCCAGAAATGTTGGAAAATTCTACATCCGAGATGTTAAGTTGCCTTAGGTTAGGATATATAAATTTATAGACGTATATAATGTCCGCACCGAGACGTACGGGGCGACACGACCGGGATTGTGTAAAACATTCCCAGCTAGGGGCTAGATGTGTTAGGTTAGGTTATATTACGCTATAGACGTATATAATGTGCCCACCGAGATGTAGGGGCCGACCCGCCAGGAATGTTGGAAAATACTACATCCGAGATGTTAAGTTGCCTTAGGTTAGGATATATAAATTGATAGACGTATATAATGTCCGCACCGAGACGTACGGGACGACACGAACGGGATTTTGTAAAACATTACCAGCGAGGGTCTAGATGGCTTAGGTTAGGTTATATTACGATATAGACGTATATAATGTGCCCACCGAGAAGTAGGGGCCGACCCGCCAAGAATGTTGAAAAATACTACATCCGTGATGTTAAGTTGCCTTAGGTTAGGATATATAAATTGATAGACGTATATAATGTCCGCACCGAGACGTACGGGAAGACATGAACGGGATTCTGTGAAACATTACCAGCGAGGGTCTAGGTGGGTTAGGTTAGGTTATATTACGTTATAGACGTATATAATGTTCCCACCGAGAAGTAGGGACCGACCCGCCAGGAATGTTGGAAAATACTGCATCCGAGATGTTAGGTTCACTAAGGTTAGGACATATAACGTTATAGACGTATATAATGTCCGCACCGAGACGTACGGGACGACACGACCGGGATTCTGTAAAACATTCCCAGCTAGGGGCTAGATGTGTTAGGTTAGCTTATATTGCGTTATAGACGTATATAATGATCCCACCGAGAAGTAGGGGCCGACCCGCCAGGAATGTTGGAAAATACTACATCCGAGATGCTAGGTTCCCTTAGGTTAGGATATATAACGTTATAGACGTATATAATGTCCGCACCGAGACGTACGGGACGACACGACCGGGATTCTGTAAAACATTCCCAGCTAGGGGCTAGATGTGTTAGGTTAGCTTATATTACGTTATAGACGTATATAATGATCCCACCGAGAAGTAGGGGCCGACCCGCCAGGAATGTTGGAAAATACTACATCCGAGATGCTAGGTTCCCTTAGGTTAGGATATATAACGTTATAGACGTATATAATGTCCTCACCGACATGTACGCGCCGACACGACCGGGATTTTGTAAAACATTACCAGCGAGGGTCTAGATGGCTTAGGTTAGGTTATATTACGATATAGACGTATATAATGTGCCCACCGAGAAGTAGGGGCCGACCCGCCAGGAATGTTGGAAAATACTACATCCGAGATGTTAGGTTCCCTTAGGTTCGGATATATAACGTTATAGACGTATGTAATGTCCCCACCGAGAAGTACGGGCAGACACGACCGAGATTTTGTAAAACATTACCAGCGAGGGTCTAGATGGGTTAGGTTAGCTTATATTACGTTATAGACGTATATAATGATCCCACCGAGAAGTAGGGGCCGACCCGCCAGGAATGTTGGAAAATACTACATCCGAGATGCTAGGTTCCCTTAGGTTAGGATATATAACGTTATAGACGCATATAATGTCCTCACCGACATGTACGCGCCGACACGACCGGGATTTTGTAAAACATTACCAGCGAGGGTCTAGATGGCTTAGGTTAGGTTATATTACGATATAGACGTATATAATGTGCCCACCGAGATGTAGGGGCCGACCCGTCAGGAATGTTGGAAAATACTACATCCGAGATGTTAAGTTGCCTTAGGTTAGGATATATAAATTGATAGACGTATATAATGTCCGCACCGAGACGTACGGGAAGACATGAACGGGATTCTGTGAAACATTACCAGCGAGGGTCTAGGTGGGTTAGGTTAGGTTATATTACGTTATAGACGTATATAACGTTCCCACCGAGAAGTAGAGACCGACCCGCCAGGAATGTTGGAAAATACTACATCCGAGATGTTAGGTTCACTTAGGTTAGGACATATAACGTTATAGACGTATATAATGTCCGCACCGAGACGTACGGGACGACACGACCGGGATTCTGTAAAACATTCCCAGCTAGGGGCTAGATGTGTTAGGTTAGTTTATATTACGTTATAGACGTATATAATGATCCCACCGAGCAGTAGGAGCCGACCCGCCAGGAATGTTGGAAAATACTACATCCGAGATGTTAGGTTCCCTTAGGTTAGGATATATAACTTTATAGACGTATATAATGTCCGCACCGAGACGTACGGGACGACACGAACGGGATTTTGTAAAACATTCCCAGCTAGGGGCTAGATGTGTTACGTTAGGTTATATTACGTTATAGACGTATATAATGATCCCACCGAGAATTGCCGCCGACGCGCCAGGAATGTTGTGAAATACTACATCCGAGATGTTAGGTTCCCTTAGGTTAGGATATATAAATTTATAGACGTATATAATGTCCGCACCGAGACCTACGGGAAGACATGAACGGGATTCTGTGAAACATTACCAGCGAGGGTCTAGGTGGGTTAGGTTAGGTTATATTACGTTATAGAGGTATATATTATTCCCACCGAGAAGGAGGGGCCGACCCGCCAGAAATGTTGGAAAATTCTACATCCGAGATGTTAAGTTGCCTTAGGTTAGGATATATAAATTTATAGACGTATATAATGTCCGCACCGAGACGTACGGGGCGACACGACCGGGATTCTGTAAAACATTCCCAGCTAGGGGCTAGATGTGTTAGGTTAGGTTATATTACGCTATAGACGTATATAATGTGCCCACCGAGATGTAGGGGCCGACCCGCCAGGAATGTTGGAAAATACTACATCCGAGATGTTAAGTTGCCTTAGGTTAGGATATATAAATTGATAGACGTATATAATGTCCGCACCGAGACGTACGGGACGACACGAACGGGATTTTGTAAAACATTACCAGCGAGGGTCTAGATGGCTTAGGTTAGGTTATATTACGATATAGACGTATATAATGTGCCCACCGTGAAGTAGGGGCCGACCCGCCAGGAATGTTGAAAAATACTACATCCGTGATGTTAAGTTGCCTTAGGTTAGGATATATAAATTGATAGACGTATATAATGTCCGCACCGAGACGTACGGGAAGACATGAACGGGATTCTGTGAAACATTACCAGCGAGGGTCTAGGTGGGTTAGGTTAGGTTATATTACGTTATAGACGTATATAATGTTCCCACCGAGAAGTAGGGACCGACCCGCCAGGAATGTTGGAAAATACTGCATCCGAGATGTTAGGTTCACTAAGGTTAGGACATATAACGTTATAGACGTATATAATGTCCGCACCGAGACGTACGGGACGACACGACCGGGATTCTGTAAAACATTCCCAGCTAGGGGCTAGATGTGTTAGGTTAGCTTATATTACGTTATAGACGTATATAATGATCCCACCGAGAAGTAGGGGCCGACCCGCCAGGAATGTTGGAAAATACTACATCCGAGATGCTAGGTTCCCTTAGGTTAGGATATATAACGTTATAGACGTATATAATGTCCGCACCGAGACGTACGGGACGACACGACCGGGATTCTGTAAAACATTCCCAGCTAGGGTCTAGATGTGTTAGGTTAGCTTATATTACGTTATAGACGTATATAATGATCCCACCGAGAAGTAGGGGCCGACCCGCCAGGAATGTTGGAAAATACTACATCCGAGATGCTAGGTTCCCTTAGGTTAGGATATATAACGTTATAGACGTATGTAATGTCCTCACCGACATGTACGCGCCGACACGACCGGGATTTTGTAAAACATTACCAGCGAGGGTCTAGATGGCTTAGGTTAGGTTATATTACGATATAGACGTATATAATGTGCCCACCGAGAAGTAGGGGCCGACCCGCCAGAAATGTTGGAAAATTCTACATCCGAAATGTTAAGTTGCCTTAGGTTAGGATATATAACGTTATAGACGTATATAATGTCCGCACCGAGACGTACGGGGCGACACGACCGGGATTCTGTAAAACATTCCCAGCTAGGGGCTAGATGTGTTAGGTTAGGTTATATTACGCTATAGACGTATATAATGATCCCACCGAGAAGTAGGGGCCGACCCGCCAGGAATGTTGGAAAATACTACATCCGAGATGTTAGGTTCCCTTAGGTTCGGATATATAACGTTATAGACGTATATAATGTCCCCACCGAGAAGTACGGGCAGACACGACCGGGATTTTGTAAAACATTACCAGCGAGGGTCTAGATGGGTTAGGTTAGGTTATATTACGTTATAGACGTATATAATGATCCCAGCGAGAAGTAGGGGCCGACCCGCCAGGAATGTTGGAAAATACTACATCCGAGATGCTAGGTTCCCTTAGGTTAGGATATATAACGTTATAGACGTATATAATGTCCTCACCGACATGTACGCGCCGACACGACCGGGATTTTGTAAAACATTCCCAGCTAGGGGCTAGATGTGTTAGGTTAGCTTATATTACGTTATAGACGTATATAATGATCCCACCGAGAAGTAGGGGCCGACCCGCCAGGAATGTTGGAAAATACTACATCCGAGATGCTAGGTTCCCTTAGGTTAGGATATATAACGTTATAGACGTATATAATGTCCGCACCGAGACGTACGGGACGACACGACCGGGATTCTGTAAAACATTCCCAGCTAGGGGCTAGATGTGTTAGGTTAGCTTATATTACGTTATAGACGTATATAATGATCCCACCGAGAAGTAGGGGCCGACCCGCCAGGAATGTTGGAAAATACTACATCCGAGATGCTAGGTTCCCTTAGGTTAGGATATATAACGTTATAGACGTATATAATGTCCTCACCGACATGTACGCGCCGACACGACAGGGATTTTGTAAAACATTACCAGCGAGGGTCTAGATGGCTTAGGTTAGGTTATATTACGATATAGACGTATATAATGTGCCCACCGAGAAGTAGGGGCCGACCCGCCAGAAATGTTGGAAAATTCTACATCCGAAATGTTAAGTTGCCTTAGGTTAGGATATATAACGTTATAGACGTATATAATGTCCGCACCGAGACGTACGGGGCGACACGACCGGGATTCTGTAAAACATTCCCAGCTAGGGGCTAGATGTGTTAGGTTAGGTTATATTACGCTATAGACGTATATAATGATCCCACCGAGAAGTAGGGGCCGACCCGCCAGGAATGTTGGAAAATACTACATCCGAGATGTTAGGTTCCCTTAGGTTCGGATATATAACGTTATAGACGTATATAATGTCCCCACCGAGAAGTACGGGCAGACACGACCGGGATTTTGTAAAACATTACCAGCGAGGGTCTAGATGGGTTAGGTTAGGTTATATTACGTTATAGACGTATATAATGATCCCAGCGAGAAGTAGGGGCCGACCCGCCAGGAATGTTGGAAAATACTACATCCGAGATGCTAGGTTCCCTTAGGTTAGGATATATAACGTTATAGACGTATATAATGTCCTCACCGACATGTACGCGCCGACACGACCGGGATTTTGTAAAACATTACCAGCGAGGGTCTAGATGGCTTAGGTTACGTTATATTACGATATAGACGTATATAATGTGCCCACCGAGATGTAGGGGCCGACCCGTCAGGAATGTTGGAAAATACTACATCCGAGATGTTAAGTTGCCTTAGGTTAGGATATATAAATTGATAGACGTATATAATGTCCGCACCGAGACGTACGGGAAGACATGAACGGGATTCTGTGAAACATTACCAGCGAGGGTCTAGGTGGGTTAGGTTAGGTTATATTACGTTATAGACGTATATAATGTTCCCACCGAGAAGTAGGGGCCGACCCGCCAGAAATTTTGGAAAATTCTACATCCGAGAAGTTAAGTTGCCTTAGGTTAGGATATATTAATTTATAGACGCATATAATGTCCGCACCGAGACGTACGGGCCGACACGACCGGGATTTTGTAAAACATTACCAGCGAGGGTCTAAATGGCTTAGGTTACGTTATATTACGATATAGACGTATATAATGTGCCCACCGAGGAGTAGGGGCCGACCCGCCAGGAATGTTGAAAAATTCTACATCCGAGAAATTAAGTTGCCTTAGGTTAGGATATATAAATTTATAGACGTATATAATGTCCGCACCGAGACGTACGGGCCGACACGACCGGGATTTTGTAAAACATTACCAGCGAGGGTCTAGATGGCTTAGCTTAGGTTATATTACGATATAGACGTATATAATGTGCCCACCGAGAAGTAGGGGCCGACCCGCCAGGAATGTTGAAAAATACTACATCCGAGATGTTAAGTTGCCTTAGGTTAGGATATATAAATTGATAGACGTATATAATGTCCGCACCGAGACGTACGGGACGACACGACCGGGATTTTGTAAAACATTCCCAGCTAGGGGCTAGATGTGTTAGGTTAGTTTATATTACGTTATAGACGTATATAATGATCCCACCGAGAAGTAGGGGCCGTCCCGCCAGGAATGTTGGAAAATACTACATCCGAGATGTTAGGTTCCCTTAGGTTAGGATATATAAATTTATAGACGTATATAATGTCCGCACCGAGACGTACAGGAAGACAGGAACGGGATTCTGTGAAACATTACCAGCGAGGGTCTAGGTGGGTTAGGTTAGGTTATATTACGTTATAGACGTATATAATGTTCCCACCGAGAAGTAGGGCCGACCCGCCAGAAATGTTGGAAAATTCTACATCCGAGATGTTAAGTTGCCTTAGGTTAGGATATATAACGTTATAGACGTATATAATGTCCGCACTGAGACGTACGGGGCGACACGACCGGGATTCTGTAAAACATTCCCAGCTAGGGGCTAGATGTGTTAGGTTAGGTTATATTACGCTATAGACGTATATAATGTGCCCACCGAGATGTAGGGGCCGACCCGCCAGGAATGTTGGAAAATACTACATCCGAGATGTTAAGTTGCCTTAGGTTAGGATATATAAATTGATAGACGTATATAATGTCCGCACCGAGACGTACGGGCCGACACGACCGGGATTTTGTAAAACATTACCAGCGAGGGTCTAGATGGGTTAGGTTAGGTTATATTACGATATAGACCTATATAATGTGCCCACCGAGAAGTAGGGGCCAACCCGCCAGGAATGTTGGAAAATACTACATCCGAGATGTTAGGTTCACTTAGGTTAGGACATATAACGTTATAGACGTATATAATGTCCGCACCGAGACGTATGGGACGACACGACCGGGATTCTGTAAAACATTCCCAGCTAGGGGCTAGATGTGTTAGGTTAGTTTATATTACGTTATAGACGTATATAATGATCCCACCGAGAAGTAGGGGCCGTCCCGCCAGGAATGTTGGAAAATACTACATCCGAGATGTTAAGTTGCCTTAGGTTAGAATACATAACGTTATAGACGTATATAATGTCCGCACCGAGACGTACGGGACGACACGACCGGGATTCTGAAAAACATTCCCAGCTAGGGGCTAGATGTGTTAGGTTAGGTTATATTACGTTATAGACGTATATAATGATCCCAGCGAGAAGTAGGGGCCGACCCGCCAGGAATGTTGGAAAATACTACATCAGAGATGTTAGGTTCCCTCAGGATAGGATATATAAAGTTATAGACGTATATCAGGTCCCCACGGAAAAGTACGGACCGACACGACCGGGATTTTGTAAAGCATTACCAGCGAGGGTCTAGATGGGTTAGGTTAGGTTATATTACGATATAAACGTATATAATGTGCCCACCGAGAAGTAGGAGCCGACCCGCCAGGAATGTTGGAAAATACTACATCCGAGATGTTAAGTTGCCTTAGGTTAGGATATATAAATTTATAGACGTATTTAATGTCCGCACCGAGACGTACGGGAAGACATGAACGGGATTATGTGAAACATTACCAGCGAGGGTCTAGGTGGATTAGGTTAGGTTATATTACGTTATAGACGTATATAATGTTCCCACCGAGAAGTAGGGACCGACCCGCCAGGAATTTTGGAAAATACTGCATCCGAGATGTTAGGTTCACTTAGGTTAGGACATATAACGTTATAGACGTATATAATGTCCGCACCGAGACGTACGGGACGACACGACCGGGATTCTGTAAAACATTCCCAGCTAGGGGCTAGATGTGTTAGGTTAGGTTATATTACGTTATAGACGTGTATAATGATCCCACCGAGAAGTAGGGGCCGTCCCGCCAGGAATATTGGAAAATACTACATCCGAGACGTTAAGTTGCCTTAGGTTAGAATATATAACGTTATAGACGTATATGAGGTCCCCACGGAAAAGTACGGACCGACACGACCGGGATTTTGTAAAACATTACCAGCGAGGGTCTAGATGGGTTAGGTTAGGTTATATTACGATATAAACGTATATAATGTGCCCACCGAGAAGTAGGAGCCGACCCGCCAGGAATGTTGGAAAATACTACATCCGAGATGTTAAGTTGCCTTAGATTAGGGTAAATAAATTTATAGACGTATTTAATGTCCGCACCGAGACGTACGGGAAGACATGAACGGGATTATGTGAAACATTACCAGCGAGGGTCTAGGTGGGTTAGGTTAGGTTATATTACGTTATAGACGTATATAATGTTCCCACCGAGAAGTAGGGACCGACCCGCCAGGAATGTTGGAAAATACTGCATCCGAGATGTTAGGTTCACTTAGGTTAGGACATATAACGTTATAGACGTATATAATGTCCGCACCGAGACGTACGGGACGACACGACCGGGATTCTGTAAAACATTCCCAGCTAGGAGCTAGATGTGCTAGGTTAGCTTATATTACGTTATAGACGTATATAATGATCCCACCGAGAAGTAGGGGCCGACCCGCCAGGAATGTTGGAAAATACTACATCCGAGATGCTAGGTTCCCTTAGGTTAGGATATATAACGTTATAGACGTATATAATGTCCTCACCGACATGTACGGGCCGACACGACCGGGATTTTGTAAAACATTACCAGCGAGGGTCTAGATGGATTAGGTTAGGTTATATTACGATATAGACGTATATAATGTGCCCACCGAGATGTAGGGGCCGACCCGTCAGGAATGTTAGAAAATACTACATCCGAGATGTTAAGTTGCCTTAGGTTAGGATATATAAATTGATAGACGTATATAATGTCCGCACCGAGACGTACGGGAAGACATGAACGGGATTCTGTGAAACATTACCAGCGAGGGTCTAGGTGGGTTAGGTTAGGTTATATTACGTTATAGACGTATATAATGTTCCCACCGAGAAGTAGGGGCCGACCCGCCAGAAATGTTGGAAAATTCTACATCCGAGAAGTTAAGTTGCCTTAGGTTAGGATATATAAATTTATAGACGCATATAATGTCCGCACCGAGACGTACGGGCCGACACGACCGGGATTTTGTAAAACATTACCAGCGAGGGTCTAGATGGCTTAGGTTAGGTTATATTACGATATAGACGTATATAATGTGCCCACCGAGGAGTAGGGGCCGACCCGCCAGGAATGTTGAAAAATACTACATCCGAGATGTTAAGTTGCCTTTGGTTAGGATATATAAATTGATAGACGTATATAATGTCCGCACCGAGACGTACGGGAAGACATGAACGGGATTCTGTGAAACATTACCAGCGAGGGTCTAGGTGGGTTAGGTTAGGTTATATTACGTTATAGACGTATATAATGTTCCCACCGAGAAGTAGGGGCCGACCCGCCAGAAATGTTGGAAAATTCTACATCCGAGAAGTTAAGTTGCCTTAGGTTAGGATATATAAATTTATAGACGTATATAATGTCCGCACCGAGACGTACGGGCCGACACGACAGGGATTTTGTAAAACATTACCAGCGAGGGTCTAGATGGCTTAGGTTAGGTTATATTACGATATAGACGTATATAATGTGCCCACCGAGAAGTAGGGGCCGACCCGCCAGGAATGTTGAAAAACACTACATCCGAGATGTTAAGTTGCCTTAGGTTAGGATATATAAATTGATAGACGTATATAATGTCCGCACCGAGACGTACGAGAAGACACGACCGGGATTCTGTAAAACATTCCCAGCTAGGGGCTAGATGTGTTAGGTTAGTTTATATTACGTTATAGACGTATATAATGATCCCACCGAGAAGTAGGGGCCGTCCCGCCAGGAATGTTGGAAAATACTACATACGAGATGTTAAGTTGCCTTAGGTTAGAATATATAACGTTATAGACGTATATAATGTCCGCACCGAGACGAACGGGACGACACGACCGGGATTCTGAAAAACATTCCCAGCTAGGGGCTAGATGTGTTAGGTTAGGTTATATTACGTTATAGACGGATATAATGATCCCAGCGAGAAGTAGGGGCCGACCCGCCAGGAATGTTGGAAAATACTACATCCGAGATGTTAGGTTCCCTCAGGATAGGATATATAAAGTTATAGACGTATATGAGGTCCCCACGGAAAAGTACGGACCGACACGACCGGGATTTTGTAAAACATTACCAGCGAGGGTCTAGATGGGTTAGGTTAGGTTATATTACGATATAAACGTATATAATGTGCCCACCGAGAAGTAGGAGCCGACTCGCCAGGAATGTTGGAAAATACTACATCCGAGATGTTAAGTTGCCTTAGGTTTGGATATATAAATTTATAGACGTATTTAATGTCCGCACCGAGACGTACGGGAAGACATGAACGGGATAATGTGAAACATTACCAGCGAGGGTCTAGGTGGGTTAGGTTAGGTTATATTACGTTATAGACGTATATAATGTTCCCACCGAGAAGTAGAGACCGACCCGCCAGGAATGTTGGAAAATACTACATCCGAGATGTTAGGTTCACTTAGGTTAGGACATATAACGTTATAGACGTATATAATGTCCGCACCGAGACGTACGGGACGACACGACCGGGATTCTGTAAAACATTCCCAGCTAGGGGCTAGATGTGTTAGGTTAGTTTATATTACGTTATAGACGTATATAATGATCCCACCGAGCAGTAGGAGCCGACCCGCCAGGAATGTTGGAAAATACTACATCCGAGATGTTAGGTTCCCTTAGGTTAGGATATATAACTTTATAGACGTATATAATGTCCGCACCGAGACGTACGGGACGACACGAACGGGATTTTGTAAAACATTCCCAGCTAGGGGCTAGATGTGTTACGTTAGGTTATATTACGTTATAGACGTATATAATGATCCCACCGAGAATTGCCGCCGACGCGCCAGGAATGTTGTGAAATACTACATCCGAGATGTTAGGTTCCCTTAGGTTAGGATATATAAATTTATAGACGTATATAATGTCCGCACCGAGACCTACGGGAAGACATGAACGGGATTCTGTGAAACATTACCAGCGAGGGTCTAGGTGGGTTAGGTTAGGTTATATTACGTTATAGAGGTATATATTATTCCCACCGAGAAGGAGGGGCCGACCCGCCAGAAATGTTGGAAAATTCTACATCCGAGATGTTAAGTTGCCTTAGGTTAGGATATATAAATTTATAGACGTATATAATGTCCGCACCGAGACGTACGGGGCGACACGACCGGGATTGTGTAAAACATTCCCAGCTAGGGGCTAGATGTGTTAGGTTAGGTTATATTACGCTATAGACGTATATAATGTGCCCACCGAGATGTAGGGGCCGACCCGCCAGGAATGTTGGAAAATACTACATCCGAGATGTTAAGTTGCCTTAGGTTAGGATATATAAATTGATAGACGTATATAATGTCCGCACCGAGACGTACGGGACGACACGAACGGGATTTTGTAAAACATTACCAGCGAGGGTCTAGATGGCTTAGGTTAGGTTATATTACGATATAGACGTATATAATGTGCCCACCGAGAAGTAGGGGCCGACCCGCCAAGAATGTTGAAAAATACTACATCCGTGATGTTAAGTTGCCTTAGGTTAGGATATATAAATTGATAGACGTATATAATGTCCGCACCGAGACGTACGGGAAGACATGAACGGGATTCTGTGAAACATTACCAGCGAGGGTCTAGGTGGGTTAGGTTAGGTTATATTACGTTATAGACGTATATAATGTTCCCACCGAGAAGTAGGGACCGACCCGCCAGGAATGTTGGAAAATACTGCATCCGAGATGTTAGGTTCACTAAGGTTAGGACATATAACGTTATAGACGTATATAATGTCCGCACCGAGACGTACGGGACGACACGACCGGGATTCTGTAAAACATTCCCAGCTAGGGGCTAGATGTGTTAGGTTAGCTTATATTGCGTTATAGACGTATATAATGATCCCACCGAGAAGTAGGGGCCGACCCGCCAGGAATGTTGGAAAATACTACATCCGAGATGCTAGGTTCCCTTAGGTTAGGATATATAACGTTATAGACGTATATAATGTCCGCACCGAGACGTACGGGACGACACGACCGGGATTCTGTAAAACATTCCCAGCTAGGGGCTAGATGTGTTAGGTTAGCTTATATTACGTTATAGACGTATATAATGATCCCACCGAGAAGTAGGGGCCGACCCGCCAGGAATGTTGGAAAATACTACATCCGAGATGCTAGGTTCCCTTAGGTTAGGATATATAACGTTATAGACGTATATAATGTCCTCACCGACATGTACGCGCCGACACGACCGGGATTTTGTAAAACATTACCAGCGAGGGTCTAGATGGCTTAGGTTAGGTTATATTACGATATAGACGTATATAATGTGCCCACCGAGAAGTAGGGGCCGACCCGCCAGGAATGTTGAAAAATACTACATCCGAGATGTTAAGTTGCCTTAGGTTAGGATATATAAATTGATAGACGTATATAATGTCCGCACCGAGACGTACGGGAAGACATGAACGGGATTCTGTGAAACATTACCAGCGAGGGTCTAGGTGGGTTAGGTTAGGTTATATTACGTTATAGACGTATATAATGTTCCCACCGAGAAGTAGGGGCCCTCCCGCCAGAAATGTTGGAAAATTCTACATCCGAGATGTTAAGTTGCCTTAGGTTAGGATATATAACGTTATAGACGTATATAATGTCTGCACCGAGACGTACGGGGCGACACGACCGGGATTCTGTAAAACATTCCCAGCTAGGGGCTAGATGTGTTAGGTTAGGTTATATTACGCTATAGACGTATATAATGATCCCACCGAGAAGTAGGGGCCGACCCGCCAGGAATGTTGGAAAATACTACATCCGAGATGTTAGGTTCCCTTAGGTTCGGATATATAACGTTATAGACGTATGTAATGTCCCCACCGAGAAGTACGGGCAGACACGACCGAGATTTTGTAAAACATTACCAGCGAGGGTCTAGATGGGTTAGGTTAGCTTATATTACGTTATAGACGTATATAATGATCCCACCGAGAAGTAGGGGCCGACCCGCCAGGAATGTTGGAAAATACTACATCCGAGATGCTAGGTTCCCTTAGGTTAGGATATATAACGTTATAGACGCATATAATGTCCTCACCGACATGTACGCGCCGACACGACCGGGATTTTGTAAAACATTACCAGCGAGGGTCTAGATGGCTTAGGTTAGGTTATATTACGATATAGACGTATATAATGTGCCCACCGAGATGTAGGGGCCGACCCGTCAGGAATGTTGGAAAATACTACATCCGAGATGTTAAGTTGCCTTAGGTTAGGATATATAAATTGATAGACGTATATAATGTCCGCACCGAGACGTACGGGAAGACATGAACGGGATTCTGTGAAACATTACCAGCGAGGGTCTAGGTGGGTTAGGTTAGGTTATATTACGTTATAG
This sequence comes from Xylocopa violacea, assembly GCA_963969225.1. NCBI lineage: Eukaryota > Metazoa > Arthropoda > Insecta > Hymenoptera > Apidae > Xylocopa > Xylocopa violacea. Next base: position 1,899,052 of record CAXAJV010000738.1, on the reverse strand, counting down.
ACGTATATAATGTTCCCACCGAGAAGTAGGGGCCGACCCGCCAGAAATGTTGGAAAATTCTACATCCGAGAAGTTAAGTTGCCTTAGGTTAGGATATATTAATTTATAGACGCATATAATGTCCGCACCGAGACGTACGGGCCGACACGACCGGGATTTTGTAAAACATTACCAGCGAGCGTCTAAATGGCTTAGGTTACGTTATATTAAGATATAGACGTATATAATGTGCCCACCGAGGAGTAGGGGCCGACCCGCCAGGAATGTTGAAAAATACTACATCCGAGATGTTAAGTTGCCTTAGGTTAGGATATATAAATTGATAGACGTATATAATGTCCGCACCGAGACGTACGGGAAGACATGAACGGGATTCTGTGAAACATTACCAGCGAGGGTCTAGGTGGGTTAGGTTAGGTTATATTACGTTATAGACGTATATAATGTTCCCACCGAGAAGTAGGGGCCGACCCGCCAGAAATGTTGGAAAATTCTACATCCAAGATGTTAAGTTGCCTTAGGTTAGGATATATAACGTTATAGACGTATATAATGTCCGCACCGAGACGTACGGGGCGACACGACCGGGATTCTGTAAAACATTCCCAGCTAGGGGCTAGATGTGTTAGGTTAGGTTATATTACGCTATAGACGTATATAATGATCCCACCGAGAAGTAGGGGCCGACCCGCCAGGAATGTTGGAAAATACTACATCCGAGATGTTAGGTTCCCTTAGGTTCGGATATATAACGTTATAGACGTATATAATGTCCCCACCGAGAAGTACGGGCAGACACGACCGGGATTTTGTAAAACATTACCAGCGAGGGTCTAGATGGGTTAGGTTAGGTTATATTACGATATAGACCTATATAACGTGCCCACCGAGAAGTAGGGGCCGACCCGCCAGGAATGTTGGAAAATACTACATCCGAGATGTTAAGTTGCCTTAGGTTAGGACATATAACGTTATAGACGTATATAATGTCCGCACCGAGACGTACGGGACGACACGACCGGGATTCTGTAAAACATTCCCAGCTAGGGGCTAGATGTGTTAGGTTAGTTTATATTACGTTATAGACGTATATAATGATCCCACCGAGAAGTAGGGGCCGTCCCGCCAGGAATGTTGGAAAATACTACATCCGAGATGTTAAGTTGCCTTAGGTTAGTATATATAACGTTATAGACGTATATAATGTCCGCACCGAGACGAACAGGACGACACGACCGCGATTCTGAAAAACATTCCCAGCTAGGGGCTAGATGTGTTAGGTTAGGTTATATTACGTTATAGACGTATATAATTATCCCAGCGAGAAGTAGGGGCCGACCCGCCAGGAATGTTGGAAAATACTACATCCGAGATGTTAGGTTCCCTCAGGATAGGATATATAAAGTTATAGACGTATAAGAGGTCCCCACGGAAAAGTACGGACCGACACGACCGGGATTTTGTAAAACATTACCAGCGAGGGTCTAGATGGGTTAGGTTAGGTTATATTACGATATAAACGTATATAATGTGCCCACCGAGAAGTAGGAGCCGACTCGCCAGGAATGTTGGAAAATACTACATCCGAGATGTTAAGTTGCCTTAGGTTTGGATATATAAATTTATAGACGTATTTAATGTCCGCACCGAGACGTACGGGGCGACACGACCGGGATTCTGTAAAACATTCCCAGCTAGGGGCTAGATGTGTTAGGTTAGGTTATATTACGCTATAGACGTATATAATGTGCCCACAGAGATGTAGGGGCCGACCCGCCAGGAATGTTGGAAAATACTGCATCCGAGATGTTAAGTTGCCTTAGGTTAGGATATATAAATTGATAGACGTATATAATGTCCGCACCGAGAAGTACGGACAGACACGACCGGGATTTTGTAAAACATTACCAGCGAGGGTCTAGATGGGTTAGGTTAGGTTATATTACGATATAGACCTATATAACGTGCCCACCGAGAAGTACGGGGCCGACCCGCCAGGAATGTTGGAAAATACTACATCCGAGATGTTAAGTTGCCTTAGGTTAGGACATATAACGTTATAGACGTATATAATGTCCGCACCGAGACGTACGGGACGACACGACCGGGATTCTGTAAAACATTCCCAGCTAGGGGCTAGATGTGTTAGGTTAGTTTATCTTACGTTATAGACGTATATAATGATCCCACCGAGAAGTAGGGGCCGTCCCGCCAGGAATGTTGGAAAATACTACATCCGAGATGTTAAGTTGCCTTAGGTTAGTATATATAACGTTATAGACGTATATAATGTCCGCACCGAGACGAACAGGACGACACGACCGCGATTCTGAAAAACATTCCCAGCTAGGGGCTAGATGTGTTAGGTTAGGTTATATTACGTTATAGACGTATATAATGATCCCAGCGAGAAGTAGGGGCCGACCCGCCAGGAATGTTGGAAAATACTACATCCGAGATGTTAGGTTCCCTCAGGATAGGATATATAATGTTATAGACGTATAAGAGGTCCCCACGGAAAAGTACGGACCGACACGACCGGGATTTTGTAAAACATTACCAGCGAGGGTCTAGATGGGTTAGGTTAGGTTATATTACGATATAGACCTATATAACGTGCCCACCGAGAAGTAGGGGCCGACCCGCCAGGAATGTTGGAAAATACTACATCCGAGATGTTAAGTTGCCTTAGGTTAGGACATATAACGTTATAGACGTATATAATGTCCGCACCGAGACGTACGGGACGACACGACCGGGATTCTGTAAAACATTCCCAGCTAGGGGCTAGATGTGTTAGGTTAGTTTATATTACGTTATAGACGTATATAATGATCCCACCGAGAAGTAGGGGCCGTCCCGCCAGGAATGTTGGAAAATACTACATCCGAGATGTTAAGTTGCCTTAGGTTAGTATATATAACGTTATAGACGTATATAATGTCCGCACCGAGACGAACAGGACGACACGACCGCGATTCTGAAAAACATTCCCAGCTAGGGGCTAGATGTGTTAGGTTAGGTTATATTACGTTATAGACGTATATAATGATCCCAGCGAGAAGTAGGGGCCGACCCGCCAGGAATGTTGGAAAATACTACATCCGAGATGTTAGGTTCCCTCAGGATAGGATATATAAAGTTATAGACGTATAAGAGGTCCCCACGGAAAAGTACGGACCGACACGACCGGGATTTTGTAAAACATTACCAGCGAGGGTCTAGATGGGTTAGGTTAGGTTATATTACGATATAAACGTATATAATGTGCCCACCGAGAAGTAGGAGCCGACTCGCCAGGAATGTTGGAAAATACTACATCCGAGATGTTAAGTTGCCTTAGGTTTGGATATATAAATTTATAGACGTATTTAATGTCCGCACCGAGACGTACGGGGCGACACGACCGGGATTCTGTAAAACATTCCCAGCTAGGGGCTAGATGTGTTAGGTTAGGTTATATTACGCTATAGACGTATATAATGTGCCCACAGAGATGTAGGGGCCGACCCGCCAGGAATGTTGGAAAATACTGCATCCGAGATGTTAAGTTGCCTTAGGTTAGGATATATAAATTGATAGACGTATATAATGTCCGCACCGAGACGTACGGGGCGACACGACCGGGATTCTGTAAAACATTCCCAGCTAGGGGCTAGATGTGTTAGGTTAGGTTATATTACGCTATAGACGTATATAATGATCCCACCGAGAAGTAGGGGCCGACCCGCCAGGAATGTTGGAAAATACTACATCCGAGATGTTAGGTTCCCTTAGGTTCGGATATATAACGTTATAGACGTATATAATGTCCCCACCGGGAAGTAAGGGCAGACACGACCGGGATTTTGTAAAACATTACCAGCGAGGGTCTAGATGGGTTAGGTTAGCTTATATTACGTTATAGACGTATATAATGATCCCACCGAGAAGTAGGGGCCGACCCGCCAGGAATGTTGGAAAATACTACATCCGAGATGCTAGGTTCCCTTAGGTTAGGATATATAACGTTATAGACGCATATAATGTCCTCACCGACATGTACGCGCCGACACGACCGGGATTTTGTAAAACATTACCAGCGAGGGTCTAGATGGCTTAGGTTAGGTTATATTACGATATAGACGTATATAATGTGCCCACCGAGATGTAGGGGCCGACCCGTCAGAATGTTGGAAAATACTACATCCGAGATGTTAAGTTGCCTTAGGTTAGGATATATAAATTGATAGACGTATATAATGTCCGCACCGAGACGTACGGGAAGACATGAACGGGATTCTGTGAAACATTACCAGCGAGGGTCTAGGTGGGTTAGGTTAGGTTATATTACGTTATAGACGTATATAATGTTCCCACCGAGAAGTAGGGGCCGACCCGCCAGAAATGTTGGAAAATTCTACATCCGAGAAGTTAAGTTGCCTTAGGTTAGGATATATTAATTTATAGACGCATATAATGTCCGCACCGAGACGTACGGGCCGACACGACCGGGATTTTGTAAAACATTACCAGCGAGCGTCTAAATGGCTTAGGTTACGTTATATTAAGATATAGACGTATATAATGTGCCCACCGAGAAGTAGGGGCCGACCCGCCAGGAATGTTGAAAAATACTACATCCGAGATGTTAAGTTGCCTTAGGTTAGGATATATAAATTGATAGACGTATATAATGTCCGCACCGAGACGTACGGGAAGACATGAACGGGATTCTGTGAAACATTACCAGCGAGGGTCTAGGTGGGTTAGGTTAGGTTATATTACGTTATAGACGTATATAATGTTCCCACCGAGAAGTAGGGGCCGACCCGCCAGAAATGTTGGAAAATTCTACATCCAAGATGTTAAGTTGCCTTAGGTTAGGATATATAACGTTATAGACGTATATAATGTCCGCACCGAGACGTACGGGGCGACACGACCGGGATTCTGTAAAACATTCCCAGCTAGGGGCTAGATGTGTTAGGTTAGGTTATATTACGCTATAGACGTATATAATGATCCCACCGAGAAGTAGGGGCCGACCCGCCAGGAATGTTGGAAAATACTACATCCGAGATGTTAAGTTGCCTTAGGTTAGTATATATAACGTTATAGACGTATATAATGTCCGCACCGAGACGAACAGGACGACACGACCGCGATTCTGAAAAACATTCCCAGCTAGGGGCTAGATGTGTTAGGTTAGGTTATATTACGTTATAGACGTATATAATTATCCCAGTGAGAAGTAGGGGCCGACCCGCCAGGAATGTTGGAAAATACTACATCCGAGATGTTAGGTTCCCTCAGGATAGGATATATAAAGTTATAGACGTATAAGAGGTCCCCACGGAAAAGTACGGACCGACACGACCGGGATTTTGTAAAACATTACCAGCGAGGGTCTAGATGGGTTAGGTTAGGTTATATTACGATATAAACGTATATAATGTGCCCACCGAGAAGTAGGAGCCGACTCGCCAGGAATGTTGGAAAATACTACATCCGAGATGTTAAGTTGCCTTAGGTTAGGATATATAAATTGATAGACGTATATAATGTCCGCACCGAGAAGTACGGACAGACACGACCGGGATTTTGTAAAACATTACCAGCGAGGGTCTAGATGGGTTAGGTTAGGTTATATTACGATATAGACCTATATAACGTGCCCACCGAGAAGTAGGGGCCGACCCGCCAGGAATGTTGGAAAATACTACATCCGAGATGTTAAGTTGCCTTAGGTTAGGACATATAACGTTATAGACGTATATAATGTCCGCACCGAGACGTACGGGACGACACGACCGGGATTCTGTAAAACATTCCCAGCTAGGGGCTAGATGTGTTAGGTTAGTTTATCTTACGTTATAGACGTATATAATGATCCCACCGAGAAGTAGGGGCCGTCCCGCCAGGAATGTTGGAAAATACTACATCCGAGATGTTAAGTTGCCTTAGGTTAGTATATATAACGTTATAGACGTATATAATGTCCGCACCGAGACGAACAGGACGACACGACCGCGATTCTGAAAAACATTCCCAGCTAGGGGCTAGATGTGTTAGGTTAGGTTATATTACGTTATAGACGTATATAATGATCCCAGCGAGAAGTAGGGGCCGACCCGCCAGGAATGTTGGAAAATACTACATCCGAGATGTTAGGTTCCCTCAGGATAGGATATATAAAGTTATAGACGTATAAGAGGTCCCCACGGAAAAGTACGGACCGACACTACCGGGATTTTGTAAAACATTACCAGCGAGGGTCTAGATGGGTTAGGTTAGGTTATATTACGATATAGACCTATATAACGTGCCCACCGAGAAGTAGGGGCCGACCCGCCAGGAATGTTGGAAAATACTACATCCGAGATGTTAAGTTGCCTTAGGTTAGGACATATAACGTTATAGACGTATATAATGTCCGCACCGAGACGTACGGGACGACACGACCGGGATTCTGTAAAACATTCCCAGCTAGGGGCTAGATGTGTTAGGTTAGTTTATATTACGTTATAGACGTATATAATGATCCCACCGAGAAGTAGGGGCCGTCCCGCCAGGAATGTTGGAAAATACTACATCCGAGATGTTAAGTTGCCTTAGGTTAGTATATATAACGTTATAGACGTATATAATGTCCGCACCGAGACGAACAGGACGACACGACCGCGATTCTGAAAAACATTCCCAGCTAGGGGCTAGATGTGTTAGGTTAGGTTATATTACGTTATAGACGTATATAATGATCCCAGCGAGAAGTAGGGGCCGACCCGCCAGGAATGTTGGAAAATACTACATCCGAGATGTTAGGTTCCCTCAGGATAGGATATATAAAGTTATAGACGTATAAGAGGTCCCCACGGAAAAGTACGGACCGACACGACCGGGATTTTGTAAAACATTACCAGCGAGGGTCTAGATGGGTTAGGTTAGGTTATATTACGATATAAACGTATATAATGTGCCCACCGAGAAGTAGGAGCCGACTCGCCAGGAATGTTGGAAAATACTACATCCGAGATGTTAAGTTGCCTTAGGTTTGGATATATAAATTTATAGACGTATTTAATGTCCGCACCGAGACGTACGGGGCGACACGACCGGGATTCTGTAAAACATTCCCAGCTAGGGGCTAGATGTGTTAGGTTAGGTTATATTACGCTATAGACGTATATAATGTGCCCACAGAGATGTAGGGGCCGACCCGCCAGGAATGTTGGAAAATACTGCATCCGAGATGTTAAGTTGCCTTAGGTTAGGATATATAAATTGATAGACGTATATAATGTCCGCACCGAGACGTACGGGGCGACACGACCGGGATTCTGTAAAACATTCCCAGCTAGGGGCTAGATGTGTTAGGTTAGGTTATATTACGCTATAGACGTATATAATGATCCCACCGAGAAGTAGGGGCCGACCCGCCAGGAATGTTGGAAAATACTACATCCGAGATGTTAGGTTCCCTTAGGTTCGGATATATAACGTTATAGACGTATATAATGTCCCCACCGAGAAGTAAGGGCAGACACGACCGGGATTTTGTAAAACATTACCAGCGAGGGTCTAGATGGGTTAGGTTAGATTATATTACGATATAGACCTATATAACGTGCCCACCGAGAAGTAGGGGCCGACCCGCCAGGAATGTTGGAAAATACTACATCCGAGATGTTAAGTTGCTTTAGGTTAGGACATATAACGTTATAGACGTATATAATGTCCGCACCGAGACGTACGGGACGACACGACCGGGATTCTGTAAAACATTCCCAGCTAGGGGCTAGATGTGTTAGGTTAGTTTATATTACGTTATAGACGTATATAATGATCCCACCGAGAAGTAGGGGCCGTCCCGCCAGGAATGTTGGAAAATACTACATCCGAGATGTTAAGTTGCCTTAGGTTAGTATATATAACGTTATAGACGTATATAATGTCCGCACCGAGACGAACAGGACGACACGACCGCGATTCTGAAAAACATTCCCAGCTAGGGGCTAGATGTGTTAGGTTAGGTTATATTACGTTATAGACGTATATAATGATCCCAGCGAGAAGTAGGGGCCGACCCGCCAGGAATGTTGGAAAATACTACATCCGAGATGTTAGGTTCCCTCAGGATAGGATATATAAAGTTATAGACGTATAAGAGGTCCCCACGGAAAAGTACGGACCGGCACGACCGGGATTTTGTAAAACATTACCAGCGAGGGTCTAGATGGGTTAGGTTAGGTTATATTACGATATAAACGTATATAATGTGCCCACCGAGAAGTAGGAGCCGACTCGCCAGGAATGTTGGAAAATACTACATCCGAGATGTTAAGTTGCCTTAGGTTTGGATATATAAATTTATAGACGTATTTAATGTCCGCACCGAGACGTACGGGAAGACATGAACGGGATAATGTGAAACATTACCAGCGAGGGTCTAGGTGGGTTAGGTTAGGTTATATTACGTTATAGACGTATATAATGTTCCCACCGAGAAGTAGGGACCGACCCGCCAGGAATGTTGGAAAATACTACATCCGAGATGTTAGGTTCCCTTAGGTTAGGATATATAACATTATAGACGTATATAATGTCCGCACCGAGACGTACGGGACGACACGAACGGGATTCTGTAAAACATTCCCAGCTAGGGGCTAGATGTGTTACGTTAGGTTATATTACGTTATAGACGTATATAATGATCCCACCGAGAATTGGCGCCGACGCGCCAGGAATGTTGTGAAATACTACATCCGAGATGTTAGGTTCCCTTAGGTTAGGATACATAAATTTATAGACGTATATAATGTCCGCACAGAGACCTACGGGAAGACATGAACGGGATTCTGTGAAACATTACCAGCGAGGGTCTAGGTGGGTTAGGTTAGGTTATATTACGTTATAGAGGTATATATTGTTCCCACCGAGATGTAGGGGCCGACCCGCCAGGAATGTTGGAAAATACTACATCCGAGATGTTAAGTTGCCTTAGGTTAGGATATATAAATTGATAGACGTATATAATGTCCGCACCGAGACGTACGGGAAGACATGAACGGGATTCTGTGAAACATTACCAGCGATGGTCTAGGTGGGTTAGGTTAGGTTATATTACGTTATAGACGTATATAATGTTCCCACCGAGAAGTAGGGGCCGACCCGCCAGAAATGTTGGAAAATTCTACATCCGAGATGTTAAGTTGCCTTAGGTTAGGATATATAAATTTATATACGTATATAATGTCCGCACCGATACGTACGGGCCGACACGACCGGGATTTTGTAAAACATTACCAGCGAGGGTCTAGATGGGTTAGGTTAGGTTATATTACGATATAGACGTATATAGTGTGCCCACCGAGAAGTAGGGGCCGACCCGCCAGGAATGTTGGAAAATACTACATCCGAGATGTTAGGTTCCCTTAGGTTAGGATATATAAATTTATAGACGTATATAATGTCCGCACCGAGACGTACAGGAAGACAGGAACGGGATTCTGTGAAACATTACCAGCGAGGGTCTGGGTGGGTTAGGTTAGGTTATATTACGTAATAGACGTATATAATGTTCCCACCGAGTAGTAGGGGCCGACCCGCCAGAAATGTTGGAAAATTCTACATCCGAGATGTTAAGTTGCCTTAGGTTAGGATATATAACGTTATAGACGTATATAATGTCCGCACCGAGACGTACGGGACGACACGACCGGGATTCTGTAAAACATTCCCAGCTAGGGGCTAGATGTGTTAGGTTAGGTTATATTACGTTATAGACGTATATAATGATCCCACCGAGATGTAGCGGCCGACCCGCCAGGAATGTTGGAAAATACTACATCCGAGGTGTTAGGTACCCTTAGGTTCGGATATATAACGTTATAGACGTATATAATGTCCCCACCGAGAAGTACGGACCGACACGACCGGGATTTTGTAAAACATTACCAGCGAGGGTCTAGATGGGTTAGGTTAGGTTATATTACGATATAAACGTATATAATGTGCCCACCGAGAAGTAGGAGCCGACTCGCCAGGAATGTTGGAAAATACTACATCCGAGATGTTAAGTTGCCTTAGGTTAGGATATATAAATTTATAGACGTATTTAATGTCCGCACCGAGACGTACGGGAAGACATGAACGGGATTATGTGAAACATTACCAGCGAGGGTCTAGGTGGGTTAGGTTAGGTTATATTACGTTATAGACGTATATAATGTTCCCACCGAGAAGTAGGGACCGACCCGCAAGGAATGTTGGAAAATACTACATCCGAGATGTTAGGTTCACTTAGGTTAGGACATATAACGTTATAGACGTATATAATGTTCGCACCGAGACGTACGGGACGACACGACCGGGATTCTGTAAAACATTCCCAGCTAGGGGCTAGATGTGTTAGGTTAGGTTATATTACGTTATAGACGTATATAATGATCCCACCGAGAAGTAGGGGCCGACCCGCCAGGAATGTTGGAAAATACTACATCCGAGATGTTAGGTTCCCTTAGGTTCGGATATATAACGTTATAGACGTATATAATGTCCCCACCGAGAAGTACGGGCAGACACGACCGGGATTTTGTAAAACATTACCAGCGAGGGTCTAGATGGGTTAGGTTAGGTTATATTACGATATAGACCTATATAACGTGCCCACCGAGAAGTAGGGGCCGACCCGCCAGGAATGTTGGAAAATACTACATCCGAGATGTTAGGTTCACTTAGGTTAGGACATATAACGTTATAGACGTATATAATGTCCGCACCGAGACGTACGGGACGACACGACCGGGATTCTGTAAAACATTCCTAGCTAGGGGCTAGATGTGTTAGGTTACTTTATATTACGTTATAGACGTATATAATGATCCCACCGAGAAGTAGGGGCCGTCCCGCCAGGAATGTTGGAAAATACTACATCCGAGATGTTAAGTTGCCTTAGGTTAGAATATATAACGTTATAGACGTATATAATGTCCGCACCGAGACGAACGGGACGACACGACCGGGATTCTGAAAAACATTCCCAGCTAGGGGCTAGATGTGTTAGGTTAGGTTATATTACGTTATAGACGTATATAATGATCCCAGCGAGAAGTAGGGGCCGACCCGCCAGGAATGTTGGAAAATACTACATCCGAGATGTTAGGTTCCCTCAGGATAGGATATATAAAGTTATAGACGTATATGAGGTCCCCACGGAAAAGTACGGTCCGACACGACCGGGATTTTGTAAAACATTACCAGCGAGGGTCTAGATGGGTTAGGTTAGGTTATATTACGATATAAACGTATATAATGTGCCCACCGAGAAGTAGGAGCCGACTCGCCAGGAATGTTGGAAAATACTACATCCGAGATGTTAGGTTCACTTAGGTTAGGACATATAACGTTATAGACGTATATAATGTCCGCACCGAGACGTACGGGACGACACGACCGGGATTCTGTAAAACATTCCCAGCTAGGGGCTAGATGTGTTAGGTTAGTTTATATTACGTTATAGACGTATATAATGATCCCACCGAGCAGTAGGGGCCGACCCGCCAGGAATGTTGGAAAATACTACATCCGAGATGTTAGGTTCCCTTAGGTTAGGATATATAACTTTATAGACGTATATAATGTCCGCACCGAGACGTACGGGACGACACGAACGGGATTCTGTAAAACATTCCCAGCTAGGGGCTAGATGTGTTACGTTAGGTTATATTACGTTATAGACGTATATAATGATCCCACCGAGCAGTAGGTGCCGACCCGCCAGGAATGTTGGAAAATACTACATCCGAGATGTTAGGTTCCCTTAGGTTAGGATATATAACTGTATAGACGTATATAATGTCCGCACCGAGACGTACGGGACGACACGAACGGGATTCTGTAAAACATTCCCAGCTAGGGGCTAGATGTGTTACGTTAGGTTATATTACGTTATAGACGTATATAATGATCCCACCGAGAATTGGCGCCGACGCGCCAGGAATGTTGTGAAATACTACATCCGAGATGTTAGGTTCCCTTAGGTTAGGATATATAAATTTATAGACGTATATAATGTCCGCACAGAGACCTACGGGAAGACATGAACGGGATTCTGTGAAACATTACCAGCGAGGGTCTAGGTGGGTTAGGTTAGGTTATATTACGTTATAGAGGTATATATTGTTCCCACCGAGATGTAGGGGCCGACCCGCCAGGAATGTTGAAAAATACTACATCCGAGATGTTAAGTTGCCTTAGGTTAGGATATATAAATTGATAGACGTATATAATGTCCGCACCGAGACGTACGGGAAGACATGAACGGGATTCTGTGAAACATTACCAGCGAGGGTCTAGGTGGGTTAGGTTAGGTTATATTACGTTATAGACGTATATAATGTTCCCACCGAGAAGTAGGGGCCGACCCGCCAGAAATGTTGGAAAATTCTACATCCGAGATGTTAAGTTGCCTTAGGTTAGGATATATAACGTTATAGACGTATATAATGTCCGCACCGAGACGTACGGGACGACACGAACGGGATTCTGTAAAACATTCCCAGCTAGGGGCTAGATGTGTTACGTTAGGTTATATTACGTTATAGACGTATATAATGATCCCACCGAGCAGTAGGTGCCGACCCGCCAGGAATGTTGGAAAATACTACATCCGAGATGTTAGGTTCCCTTAGGTTAGGATATATAACTGTATAGACGTATATAATGTCCGCACCGAGACGTACGGGACGACACGAACGGGATTCTGTAAAACATTCCCAGCTAGGGGCTAGATGTGTTACGTTAGGTTATATTACGTTATAGACGTATATAATGATCCCACCGAGAATTGGCGCCGACGCGCCAGGAATGTTGTGAAATACTACATCCGAGATGTTAGGTTCCCTTAGGTTAGGATATATAAATTTATAGACGTATATAATGTCCGCACAGAGACCTACGGGAAGACATGAACGGGATTCTGTGAAACATTACCAGCGAGGGTCTAGGTGGGTTAGGTTAGGTTATATTACGTTATAGAGGTATATATTGTTCCCACCGAGATGTAGGGGCCGACCCGCCAGGAATGTTGAAAAATACTACATCCGAGATGTTAAGTTGCCTTAGGTTAGGATATATAAATTGATAGACGTATATAATGTCCGCACCGAGACGTACGGGAAGACATGAACGGGATTCTGTGAAACATTACCAGCGAGGGTCTAGGTGGGTTAGGTTAGGTTATATTACGTTATAGACGTATATAATGTTCCCACCGAGAAGTAGGGGCCGACCCGCCAGAAATGTTGGAAAATTCTACATCCGAGATGTTAAGTTGCCTTAGGTTAGGATATATAACGTTATAGACGTATATAATGTCCGCACCGAGACGTACGGGACGACACGACCGGGATTCTGTAAAACATTCCCAGCTAGGGGCTAGATGTGTTAGGTTAGGTTATATTACGTTATAGACGTATATAATGATCCCACCGAGAAGTAGGGGCCGACCCGCCAGGAATGTTGGAAAATACTACATCCGAGGTGTTAGGTTCCCTTAGGTTCGGATATATAACGTTATAGACGTATATAATGTCCCCACCGAGAAGTACGGACCGACACGACCGGGATTTTGTAAAACATTACCAGCGAGGGTCTAGATGGGTTAGGTTAGGTTATATTACGATATAAACGTATATAATGTGCCCACCGAGAAGTAGGAGCCGACTCGCCAGGAATGTTGGAAAATACTACATCCGAGATGTTAGGTTCCCTTAGGTTCGGATCTATAACGTTATAGACGTATATAATGTCCCCACCGAGAAGTAGGGGCCGTCCCGCCAGGAATGTTGGAAAATACTACATCCGAGATGTTAAGTTGCCTTAGGTTAGAATATATAACGTTATAGACGTATATAATGTCCGCACCGAGACGAACGGGACGACACGACCGGGATTCTGAAAAACATTCCCAGCTAGGGGCTAGATGTGTTAGGTTAGGTTATATTACGTTATAGACGTATATAATGATCCCAGCGAGAAGTAGGGGCCGACCCGCCAGGAATGTTGGAAAATACTACATCCGAGATGTTAGGTTCCCTCAGGATAGGATATATAAAGTTATAGACGTATATGAGGTCCCCACGGAAAAGTACGGACCGACACGACCGGGATTTTGTAAAACATTACCAGCGAGGGTCTAGATGGGTTAGGTTAGGTTATATTACGATATAAACGTATATAATGTGCCCACCGAGAAGTAGGAGCCGACTCGCCAGGAATGTTGGAAAATACTACATCCGAGATGTTAGGTTCACTTAGGTTAGGACATATAACGTTATAGACGTATATAATGTCCGCACCGAGACGTACGGGACGACACGACCGGGATTCTGTAAAACATTCCCAGCTAGGGGCTAGATGTGTTAGGTTAGTTTATATTACGTTATAGACGTATATAATGATCCCACCGAGCAGTAGGGGCCGACCCGCCAGGAATGTTGGAAAATACTACATCCGAGATGTTAGGTTCCCTTAGGTTAGGATATATAACTTTATAGACGTATATAATGTCCGCACCGAGACGTACGGGACGACACGAACGGGATTCTGTAAAACATTCCCAGCTAGGGGCTAGATGTGTTACGTTAGGTTATATTACGTTATAGACGTATATAATGATCCCACCGAGCAGTAGGGGCCGACCCGCCAGGAATGTTGGAAAATACTACATCCGAGATGTTAGGTTCCCTTAGGTTAGGATATATAACTGTATAGACGTATATAATGTCCGCACCGAGACGTACGGGACGACACGAACGGGATTCTGTAAAACATTCCCAGCTAGGGGCTAGATGTGTTACGTTAGGTTATATTACGTTATAGACGTATATAATGATCCCACCGAGAATTGGCGCCGACGCGCCAGGAATGTTGTGAAATACTACATCCGAGATGTTAGGTTCCCTTAGGTTAGGATATATAAATTTATAGACGTATATAATGTCCGCACAGAGACCTACGGGAAGACATGAACGGGATTTTGTAAAACATTACCAGCGAGGGTCTAGATGGCTTAGGTTAGGTTATATTACGATATAGACGTATATAATGTGCCCACCGAGAAGTAGGGGCCGACCCGCCAGGAATGTTGAAAAATACTACATCCGAGATGTTAAGTTGCCTTAGGTTAGGATATATAAATTGATAGACGTATATAATGTCCGCACCGAGACGTACGGGAAGACATGAACGGGATTCTGTGAAACATTACCAGCGAGGGTCTAGGTGGGTTAGGTTAGGTTATATTACGTTATAGACGTATATAATGTTCCCACCGAGAAGTAGGGGCCGACCCGCCAGAAATGTTGGAAAATTCTACATCCGAGATGTTAAGTTGCCTTAGGTAAGGATATATAAATTTATAGACGTATATAATGTCCGCACCGAGACGTACGGGCCGACACGACCGGGATTTTGTAAAACATTACCAGCGAGGGTCTAGATGGGTTAGGTTAGGTTATATTACGATATAAACGTATATAATGTGCCCACCGAGAAGTAGGAGCCGACTCGCCAGGAATGTTGGAAAATACTACATCCGAGATGTTAAGTTGCCTTAGGTTTGGATATATAAATTTATAGACGTATTTAATGTCCGCACCGAGACGTACGGGAAGACATGAACGGGATTATGTGAAACATTACCAGCGAGGGTCTAGGTGGGTTAGGTTAGGTTATATTACGTTATAGACGTATATAATGTTCCCACCGAGAAGTAGGGACCGACCCGCCAGGAATGTTGGAAAATACTACATCCGAGATGCTAAGTTGCCTTAGGTTAGGATATATAAATTGATAGACGTATATAATGTCCGCACCGAGACGTACGGGACGACACGAACGGGATTTTGTAAAACATTACCAGCGAGGGTCTAGATGGCTTAGGTTAGGTTATATTACGATATAGACGTATATAATGTGCCCACCGAGAAGTAGGGGCCGACCCGCCAGAAATGTTGGAAAATTCTACATCCGAGAAGTTAAGTTCCCTTAGGTTAGGATATATAAATATATAGACGTATATGATGTCCGCACCGAGACGTACAGGAAGACAGGAACGGGATTCTGTGAAACATTACCAGCGAGGGTCTAGGTGGGTTAGGTTAGGTTATATTACGTTATAGACGTATATAATGTTCCCACCGAGAAGTAGGGGCCGACCCGCCAGAAATGTTGGAAAATTCTACATCCGAGATGTTAAGTTGCCTTAGGTTAGGATATATAACGTTATAGACGTATATAATGTCCGCACCGAGACGCACGGGGCGACACGACCGGGATTCTGTAAAACATTCCCAGCTAGGGGCTAGATGTGTTAGGTTAGGTTATATTACGCTATAGACGTATATAATGATCCCACCGAGAAGTAGGGGCCGACCCGCCAGGAATGTTGGAAAATACTACATCTGAGATGTTAGGTTCCCTTAGGTTAGGATATATAAATTTATAGACGTATATAATGTCCGCACCGAGACGTACAGGAAGGCAGGAACGGGATTCTGTGAAACATTACCAGCGAGGGTCTAGGTGGGTTAGGTTAGGTTATATAACGTTATAGACGTATATAGTGTCCTCACCGAGATGTACGGGCCGACACGACCGGGATTTTGTAAAACATTACCAGCGAGGGTCTGGATGGGTTAGGGTATGTTATATTACGTTATAGACGTATATAATGTTCCCACCGAGAAGTAGGAGCCGACTCGCCAGGAATGTTGGAAAATACTACATCCGAGATGTTAAGTTGCCTTAGGTTAGGATATATAAATTTATAGACGTATTTAATGTCCGCACCGAGACGTACGGGAAGACATGAACGGGATTATGTGAAACATTACCAGCGAGGGTCTAGGTGGGTTAGGTTAGGTTATATTACGTTATAGACGTATATAATGTTCCCACCGAGAAGTAGGGACCGACCCGCAAGGAATGTTGGAAAATACTACATCCGAGATGTTAGGTTCACTTAGGTTAGGACATATAACGTTATAGACGTATATAATGTCCGCACCGAGACGTACGGGCCGACACGACCGGGATTTTGTAAAACATTACCAGCGAGGGTCTAGATGGCTTAGGTTAGGTTATATTACGATATAGACGTATATAATGTGCCCACCGAGAAGTAGGGGCCGACCCGCCAGGAATGTTGGAAAATACTACATCCGAGATGTTAAGTTGCCTTAGGTTAGGATATATAAATTTATAGACGTATTTAATGTCCGCACCGAGACGTACGGGAAGACATGAACGGGATTATGTGAAACATTACCAGCGAGGGTCTAGGTGGGTTAGGTTAGGTTATATTACGTTATAGACGCATATAATGTTCCCACCGAGAAGTAGGGACCGACCCGCCAGGAATGTTGGAAAATACTACATCCGAGATGTTAGGTTCACTTAGGTTAGGACATATAACGTTATAGACGTATATAATGTCCGCACCGAGACGTACGGGCCGACACGACCGGGATTTTGTAAAACATTACCAGCGAGGGTCTAGATGGGTTAGGTTAGGTTATATTACGATATAGACGTATATAATGTGCCCACCGAGAAGTAGGAGCCGACCCACCAGAAATGTTGGAAAATTCTACATCCGAGAAGTTAAGTTGCCTTAGGTTAGGATATATAAATTTATAGACGTATATAATGTCCGCACCGAGACGTACGGGCCGACACGACCGGGATTTTGTAAAACATTAGCAGCGAGGGTCTAGATGGCTTAGGTTAGGTTATATTACGATATAGACGTATATAATGTGCCCACCGAGAAGTAGGGGCCGACCCGCCAGGAATGTTGGAAAATACTACATCCGAGATGTTAGGTTCCCTTATGTTAGGATATATAAATTTATAGACGTATATAATGTCCGCACCGAGACGTACGGGCCGACACGACCGGGATTTTGTAAAACATTACCAGCGAGGGTCTAGATGGGTTAGGTTAGGTTATATTACGATATAGACGTATATAATTTGCCCACCGAGATGTAGGGGCCGACCCGCCAGGAATGTTGGAAAATACTACATCCGAGATGTTAAGTTGCCTTAGGTTAGGATATATAAATTGATAGACGTATATAATGTCCGCACCGAGACGTACGGGCCGACACGACCGGGATTCTGTAAAACATTCCCAGCTAGGGGCTAGATGTGTTAGGTTAGTTTATATTACGTTATAGACGTATATAATGATCCCACCGAGAAGTAGGGGCCGACCCGTCAGGAATGTTGGAAAATACTACATCCGAGATGTTAAGTTGCCTTAGGTTAGAATATATAACGTTATAGACGTATATAATGTCCGCACCGAGACGAACGGGACGACACGACCGGGATTCTGAAAAACATTCCCAGCTAGGGGCTAGATGTGTTAGGTTAGGTTATATTACGTTATAGACGTGTATAATGATCCCAGCGGGAAGTAGGGGCCGACCCGCCAGGAATGTTGGAAAATATTACATCCGAGATGTTAGGTTCCCTCAGGATAGGATATATAAAGTTATAGACGTATATGAGGTCCCCACGGAAAAGTACGGACCGCCACGACCGGGATTTTGTAAAACATTACCAGCGAGGGTCTAGATGGGTTAGGTTAGATTATATTACGTTATTGACGTTTATAATGATCCCACCGAGAAGTAGGGGCCGACCCGCCAGGAATGTTGGAAAATACTAGATCCGAGATGTTAGGTTCCCTTAGGTTAGGATATATAACGTTATAGACGTATATAATGTCCTCACCGACATGTACGGGCCGACACGACCGGGATTTTGTAAAACATTACCAGCGAGGGTCTAGATGGCTTAGGTTAGGTTATATTACGATATAGACGTATATAATGTGCCCACCGAGATGTAGGGGCCGACCCGCCAGGAATGTTGGTAAGTAATACATCCGAGATGTTAAGTTGCCTTAGGTTAGGACATATAACGTTATAGACGTATATAATGTCCGCACCGAGACGTACGGGCCGACACGACCGGGATTTTGTAAAACATTACCAGCGATTGTCTAGATGGGTTAGGATAGGTTATATTACGATATAGACCTATATAATGTGCCCACCGAGAAGTAGGGGCCGACCCGCCAGGAATGTTGGAAAATACTACATCCGAGATGTTAGGTTTACTTAGGTTAGGATATATAACGTTATAGACGTATATAATGTCCTCACCGAGATGTACGGTCCGACACGACCGGGATTTTGTATAACATTACCAGCGAGGGTCTGGATGGGTTAAGTCAGGTTATATTACGATATAGACGTATATAATGTGCCCACCTAGAAGTAGGGGCCGACCCGCCAGGAATGTTGGAAAATACTACATCCGAGATGTTAGGTTCTCTTAGGTTAGGGTATATAACGTTATAGACGTATATAATGTCTCCACCGAGAAGTACGGGCAGACACGACCGGGATTTTGTAAAACATTACCAGCGAGGGTCTAGATGGGTTAGGTTAGGTTATATTACGATATAAACGTATATAATGTGCCCACCGAGAAGTAGGAGCCGACTCGCCAGGAATGTTGGAAAATACTACATCCGAGATGTTAAGTTGCCTTAGGTTAGGATATATAAATTTATAGACGTATTTAATGTCCGCACCGAGACGTACGGGAAGACATGAACGGGATTATGTGAAACATTACCAGCGAGGGTCTAGGTGGGTTAGGTTAGGTTATATTACGTTATAGACGTATATAATGTTCCCACCGAGAAGCAGGGACCGACCCGCCAGGAATGTTGGAAAATACTACATCAGAGATGTTAGGTTCACTTAGGTTAGGACATATAACGTTATAGACGTATATAATGTCCGCACCGAGACGTACGGGACGACACGACCGGGATTCTGTAAAACATTCCCAGCTAGGGGCTAGATGTGTTAGGTTAGTTTATATTACGTTATAGACGTATATAATGATCCCACCGAGCAGTAGGGGCCGACCCGCCAGGAATGTTGGAAAATACTACATCCGAGATGTTAGGTTCCCTTAGGTTAGGATATATAACTTTATAGACGTATATAATGTCCGCACCGAGACGTACGGGACGACACGAACGGGATTCTGTAAAACATTCCCAGCTAGGGGTTAGATGTGTTACGTTAGGTTATATTACGTTATAGACGTATATAATGATCCCACCGAGAATTGGCGCCGACGCGCCAGGAATGCTGTGAAATACTACATCCGAGATGTTAGGTTCCCTTAGGTTAGGATATATAAATTTATAGACGTATATAATGTCCGCACCGAGACCTACGGGAAGACATGAACGGGATTCTGTGAAACATTACCAGCGTGGGTCTAGGTGGGTTAGGTTAGGTTATATTACGTTATAGACGTATATATTGTTCCCACCGAGAAGTAGGGGCCGACCCGCCAGAAATGTTGGAAAATTCTACATCCGAGATGTTAAGTTGCCTTAGGTTAGGATATATAAATTTATAGACGTATATAATGTCCGCACCGAGACGTACGGGCCGACACGACCGGCATTTTGTAAAACATTACCAGCGAGGGTCTAGATGGCTTAGGTTAGGTTATATTACGATATAGACGTATATAATGTGCCCACCGAGAAGTAGGGGCCGACCCGCCAGGAATGTTGGAAAATACTACATCCGAGATGTTAAGTTGCCTTAGGTTAGGATATATAAATTGATAGACGTATATAATGTCCGCACCGAGACGTACGGGAGGACATGAACGGGATTCTGTGAAACATTACCAGCGAGGGTCTAGGTGGGTTAGGTTAGGTTATATTACGTTATAGACGTATATAATGATCCCAGCGAGAAGTAGGGGCCGACCCGCCAGGAATGTTGGAAAAAAGTACATCCGAGATGTTAGGTTCCCTCAGGTTAGGATATATAAAGTTATAGACGTATATGAGGTCCCCACTTGAAAAGTACGGGCCGACACGACCGGGATTTTGTAAAACATTACCAGCGAGTGTCTAGATGGGTTAGGTTAGGTTATATTACGATATAGACGTAGATAATGTGCCCACCTAGAAGTAGGGGCCGACCCGCCAGGACTGTTGGAAAATACTACATCCGAGATGTTAGGTTCTCTTAGGTTAGGGTATATAACGTTATAGACGTATATAATGTCTCCACCGAGAAGTACGGGCAGACACGACCGGGATTTTGTAAAACATTACCAGCGATTGTCTAGATGGGTTAGGTTAGGTTATATTACGATATAGATCTATATAATGTGCCCACCGAGAAGTAGGGGCCGACCCGCCAGGAATGTTGGAAAATACTACATCCGAGATGTTAAGTTGCCTTAGGTTAGGATATATAAATTTATAGACGTATATGATGTCCGCACCGAGACGTACAGGAAGACAGGAACGGGATTCTGTGAAACATTACCAGCGAGGGTCTAGGTGGGTTAGGTTAGGTTATATTACGTTATAGACGTATATAATGTTCCCACCGAGAAGTAGGGGCCGACCCGCCAGAAATGTTGGAAAATTCTACATCCGAGATGTTAAGTTGCCTTAGGTTAGGATATATAACGTTATAGACGTATATAATGTCCGCACCGAGACGCACGGGGCGACACGACCGGGATTCTGTAAAACATTCCCAGCTAGGGGCTAGATGTGTTAGGTTAGGTTATATTACGCTATAGACGTATATAATGATCCCACCGAGAAGTAGGGGCCGACCCGCCAGGAATGTTGGAAAATACTACATCTGAGATGTTAGGTTCCCTTAGGTTAGGATATATAAATTTATAGACGTATATAATGTCCGCACCGAGACGTACAGGAAGGCAGGAACGGGATTCTGTGAAACATTACCAGCGAGGGTCTAGGTGGGTTAGGTTAGGTTATATAACGTTATAGACGTATATAGTGTCCTCACCGAGATGTACGGGCCGACACGACCGGGATTTTGTAAAACATTACCAGCGAGGGTCTGGATGGGTTAGGGTATGTTATATTACGTTATAGACGTATATAATGTTCCCACCGAGAAGTAGGAGCCGACTCGCCAGGAATGTTGGAAAATACTACATCCGAGATGTTAAGTTGCCTTAGGTTAGGATATATAAATTTATAGACGTATTTAATGTCCGCACCGAGACGTACGGGAAGACATGAACGGGATTATGTGAAACATTACCAGCGAGGGTCTAGGTGGGTTAGGTTAGGTTATATTACGTTATAGACGTATATAATGTTCCCACCGAGAAGTAGGGACCGACCCGCAAGGAATGTTGGAAAATACTACATCCGAGATGTTAGGTTCACTTAGGTTAGGACATATAACGTTATAGACGTATATAATGTCCGCACCGAGACGTACGGGCCGACACGACCGGGATTTTGTAAAACATTACCAGCGAGGGTCTAGATGGCTTAGGTTAGGTTATATTACGATATAGACGTATATAATGTGCCCACCGAGAAGTAGGGGCCGACCCGCCAGGAATGTTGGAAAATACTACATCCGAGATGTTAAGTTGCCTTAGGTTAGGATATATAAATTTATAGACGTATTTAATGTCCGCACCGAGACGTACGGGAAGACATGAACGGGATTATGTGAAACATTACCAGCGAGGGTCTAGGTGGGTTAGGTTAGGTTATATTACGTTATAGACGTATATAATGTTCCCACCGAGAAGTAGGGACCGACCCGCCAGGAATGTTGGAAAATACTACATCCGAGATGTTAGGTTCACTTAGGTTAGGACATATAACGTTATAGACGTATATAATGTCCGCACCGAGACGTACGGGCCGACACGACCGGGATTTTGTAAAACATTACCAGCGAGGGTCTAGATGGGTTAGGTTAGGTTATATTACGATATAGACGTATATAATGTGCCCACCGAGAAGTAGGAGCCGACCCGCCAGAAATGTTGGAAAATTCTACATCCGAGAAGTTAAGTTGCCTTAGGTTAGGATATATAAATTTATAGACGTATATAATGTCCGCACCGAGACGTACGGGCCGACACGACCGGGATTTTGTAAAACATTAGCAGCGAGGGTCTAGATGGCTTAGGTTAGGTTATATTACGATATAGACGTATATAATGTGCCCACCGAGAAGTAGGGGCCGACCCGCCAGGAATGTTGGAAAATACTACATCCGAGATGTTAGGTTCCCTTATGTTAGGATATATAAATTTATAGACGTATATAATGTCCGCACCGAGACGTACGGGCCGACACGACCGGGATTTTGTAAAACATTACCAGCGAGGGTCTAGATGGGTTAGGTTAGGTTATATTACGATATAGACGTATATAATTTGCCCACCGAGATGTAGGGGCCGACCCGCCAGGAATGTTGGAAAATACTACATCCGAGATGTTAAGTTGCCTTAGGTTAGGATATATAAATTGATAGACGTATGTAATGTCCGCACCGAGACGTACGGGCCGACACGACCGGGATTCTGTAAAACATTCCCAGCTAGGGGCTAGATGTGTTAGGTTAGTTTATATTACGTTATAGACGTATATAATGATCCCACCGAGAAGTAGGGGCCGACCCGCCAGGAATGTTGGAAAATACTACATCCGAGATGTTAAGTTGCCTTAGGTTAGAATATATAACGTTATAGACGTATATAATGTCCGCACCGAGACGAACGGGACGACACGACCGGGATTCTGAAAAACATTCCCAGCTAGGGGCTAGATGTGTTAGGTTAGGTTATATTACGTTATAGACGTGTATAATGATCCCACCGGGAAGTAGGGGCCGACCCGCCAGGAATGTTGGAAAATATTACATCCGAGATGTTAGGTTCCCTCAGGATAGGATATATAAAGTTATAGACGTATATGAGGTCCCCACGGAAAAGTACGGACCGCCACGACCGGGATTTTGTAAAACATTACCAGCGAGGGTCTAGATGGGTTAGGTTAGATTATATTACGTTATTGACGTATATAATGATCCCACCGAGAAGTAGGGGCCGACCCGCCAGGAATGTTGGAAAATACTAGATCCGAGATGTTAGGTTCCCTTAGGTTAGGATATATAACGTTATAGACGTATATAATGTCCTCACCGACATGTACGGGCCGACACGACCGGGATTTTGTAAAACATTACCAGCGAGGGTCTAGATGGCTTAGGTTAGGTTATATTACGATATAGACGTATATAATGTGCCCACCGAGATGTAGGGGCCGACCCGCCAGGAATGTTGGTAAGTAATACATCCGAGATGTTAAGTTGCCTTAGGTTAGGACATATAACGTTATAGACGTATATAATGTCCGCACCGAGACGTACGGGCCGACACGACCGGGATTTTGTAAAACATTACCAGCGATTGTCTAGATGGGTTAGGATAGGTTATATTACGATATAGACCTATATAATGTGCCCACCGAGAAGTAGGGGCCGACCCGCCAGGAATGTTGGAAAATACTACATCCGAGATGTTAAGTTGCCTTAGGTTAGGATATATAAATTGATAGACGTATATAATGTCCGCACCGAGACGTACGGGAGGACATGAACGGGATTCTGTGAAACATTACCAGCGAGGGTCTAGGTGGGTTAGGTTAGGTTATATTACGTTATAGACGTATATAATGATCCCAGCGAGAAGTAGGGGCCGACCCGCCAGGAATGTTGGAAAAAAGTACATCCGAGATGTTAGGTTCCCTCAGGTTAGGATATATAAAGTTATAGACGTATATGAGGTCCCCACTTGAAAAGTACGGGCCGACACGACCGGGATTTTGTAAAACATTACCAGCGAGGGTCTAGATGGGTTAGGTTAGGTTATATTACGATATAGACGTATATAATGTGCCCACCTAGAAGTAGGGGCCGACCCGCCAGGACTGTTGGAAAATACTACATCCGAGATGTTAGGTTCTCTTAGGTTAGGGTATATAACGTTATAGACGTATATAATGTCTCCACCGAGAAGTACGGGCAGACACGACCGGGATTTTGTAAAACATTACCAGCGATTGTCTAGATGGGTTAGGTTAGGTTATATTACGATATAGATCTATATAATGTGCCCACCGAGAAGTAGGGGCCGACCCGCCAGGAATGTTGGAAAATACTACATCCGAGATGTTAAGTTGCCTTAGGTTAGGATATATAAATTTATAGACGTATATGATGTCCGCACCGAGACGTACAGGAAGACAGGAACGGGATTCTGTGAAACATTACCAGCGAGGGTCTAGGTGGGTTAGGTTAGGTTATATTACGTTATAGACGTATATAATGTTCCCACCGAGAAGTAGGGGCCGACCCGCCAGAAATGTTGGAAAATTCTACATCCGAGATGTTAAGTTGCCTTAGGTTAGGATATATAACGTTATAGACGTATATAATGTCCGCACCGAGACGCACGGGGCGACACGACCGGGATTCTGTAAAACATTCCCAGCTAGGGGCTAGATGTGTTAGGTTAGGTTATATTACGCTATAGACGTATATAATGATCCCACCGAGAAGTAGGGGCCGACCCGCCAGGAATGTTGGAAAATACTACATCTGAGATGTTAGGTTCCCTTAGGTTAGGATATATAAATTTATAGACGTATATAATGTCCGCACCGAGACGTACAGGAAGGCAGGAACGGGATTCTGTGAAACATTACCAGCGAGGGTCTAGGTGGGTTAGGTTAGGTTATATAACGTTATAGACGTATATAGTGTCCTCACCGAGATGTACGGGCCGACACGACCGGGATTTTGTAAAACATTACCAGCGAGGGTCTGGATGGGTTAGGGTATGTTATATTACGTTATAGACGTATATAATGTTCCCACCGAGAAGTAGGAGCCGACTCGCCAGGAATGTTGGAAAATACTACATCCGAGATGTTAAGTTGCCTTAGGTTAGGATATATAAATTTATAGACGTATTTAATGTCCGCACCGAGACGTACGGGAAGACATGAACGGGATTATGTGAAACATTACCAGCGAGGGTCTAGGTGGGTTAGGTTAGGTTATATTACGTTATAGACGTATATAATGTTCCCACCGAGAAGTAGGGACCGACCCGCAAGGAATGTTGGAAAATACTACATCCGAGATGTTAGGTTCACTTAGGTTAGGACATATAACGTTATAGACGTATATAATGTCCGCACCGAGACGTACGGGCCGACACGACCGGGATTTTGTAAAACATTACCAGCGAGGGTCTAGATGGCTTAGGTTAGGTTATATTACGATATAGACGTATATAATGTGCCCACCGAGAAGTAGGGGCCGACCCGCCAGGAATGTTGGAAAATACTACATCCGAGATGTTAAGTTGCCTTAGGTTAGGATATATAAATTTATAGACGTATTTAATGTCCGCACCGAGACGTACGGGAAGACATGAACGGGATTATGTGAAACATTACCAGCGAGGGTCTAGGTGGGTTAGGTTAGGTTATATTACGTTATAGACGTATATAATGTTCCCACCGAGAAGTAGGGACCGACCCGCCAGGAATGTTGGAAAATACTACATCCGAGATGTTAGGTTCACTTAGGTTAGGACATATAACGTTATAGACGTATATAATGTCCGCACCGAGACGTACGGGCCGACACGACCGGGATTTTGTAAAACATTACCAGCGAGGGTCTAGATGGGTTAGGTTAGGTTATATTACGATATAGACGTATATAATGTGCCCACCGAGAAGTAGGAGCCGACCCGCCAGAAATGTTGGAAAATTCTACATCCGAGAAGTTAAGTTGCCTTAGGTTAGGATATATAAATTTATAGACGTATATAATGTCCGCACCGAGACGTACGGGCCGACACGACCGGGATTTTGTAAAACATTAGCAGCGAGGGTCTAGATGGCTTAGGTTAGGTTATATTACGATATAGACGTATATAATGTGCCCACCGAGAAGTAGGGGCCGACCCGCCAGGAATGTTGGAAAATACTACATCCGAGATGTTAGGTTCCCTTATGTTAGGATATATAAATTTATAGACGTATATAATGTCCGCACCGAGACGTACGGGCCGACACGACCGGGATTTTGTAAAACATTACCAGCGAGGGTCTAGATGGGTTAGGTTAGGTTATATTACGATATAGACGTATATAATTTGCCCACCGAGATGTAGGGGCCGACCCGCCAGGAATGTTGGAAAATACTACATCCGAGATGTTAAGTTGCCTTAGGTTAGGATATATAAATTGATAGACGTATGTAATGTCCGCACCGAGACGTACGGGCCGACACGACCGGGATTCTGTAAAACATTCCCAGCTAGGGGCTAGATGTGTTAGGTTAGTTTATATTACGTTATAGACGTATATAATGATCCCACCGAGAAGTAGGGGCCGACCCGCCAGGAATGTTGGAAAATACTACATCCGAGATGTTAAGTTGCCTTAGGTTAGAATATATAACGTTATAGACGTATATAATGTCCGCACCGAGACGAACGGGACGACACGACCGGGATTCTGAAAAACATTCCCAGCTAGGGGCTAGATGTGTTAGGTTAGGTTATATTACGTTATAGACGTGTATAATGATCCCACCGGGAAGTAGGGGCCGACCCGCCAGGAATGTTGGAAAATATTACATCCGAGATGTTAGGTTCCCTCAGGATAGGATATATAAAGTTATAGACGTATATGAGGTCCCCACGGAAAAGTACGGACCGCCACGACCGGGATTTTGTAAAACATTACCAGCGAGGGTCTAGATGGGTTAGGTTAGATTATATTACGTTATTGACGTATATAATGATCCCACCGAGAAGTAGGGGCCGACCCGCCAGGAATGTTGGAAAATACTAGATCCGAGATGTTAGGTTCCCTTAGGTTAGGATATATAACGTTATAGACGTATATAATGTCCTCACCGACATGTACGGGCCGACACGACCGGGATTTTGTAAAACATTACCAGCGAGGGTCTAGATGGCTTAGGTTAGGTTATATTACGATATAGACGTATATAATGTGCCCACCGAGATGTAGGGGCCGACCCGCCAGGAATGTTGGTAAGTAATACATCCGAGATGTTAAGTTGCCTTAGGTTAGGACATATAACGTTATAGACGTATATAATGTCCGCACCGAGAAGTACGGGCCGACACGACCGGGATTTTGTAAAACATTACCAGCGATTGTCTAGATGGGTTAGGATAGGTTATATTACGATATAGACCTATATAATGTGCCCACCGAGAAGTAGGGGCCGACCCGCCAGGAATGTTGGAAAATACTACATCCGAGATGTTAGGTTTACTTAGGTTAGGATATATAACGTTATAGACGTATATAATGTCCTCACCGAGATGTACGGTCCGACACGACCGGGATTTTGTATAACATTACCAGCGAGGGTCTGGACGGGTTAAGTCAGGTTATATTACGATATAGACGTATATAATGTGCCCACCTAGAAGTAGGGGCCGACCCGCCAGGAATGTTGGAAAATACTACATCCGAGATGTTAGG
Source organism: Xylocopa violacea (assembly GCA_963969225.1). Classification (NCBI taxonomy): domain Eukaryota; kingdom Metazoa; phylum Arthropoda; class Insecta; order Hymenoptera; family Apidae; genus Xylocopa; species Xylocopa violacea. The sequence goes on along the minus strand of CAXAJV010000738.1, from coordinate 1,870,551 downwards.
TTCTCTTAGGTTAGGGTATATAACGTTATAGACGTATATAATGTCTCCACCGAGAAGTACGGGCAGACACGACCGGGATTTTGTAAAACATTACCAGCGAGGGTCTAGATGGGTTAGGTTAGGTTATATTACGATATAAACGTATATAATGTGCCCACCGAGAAGTAGGAGCCGACTCGCCAGGAATGTTGGAAAATACTACATCCGAGATGTTAAGTTGCCTTAGGTTAGGATATATAAATTTATAGACGTATTTAATGTCCGCACCGAGACGTACGGGAAGACATGAACGGGATTATGTGAAACATTACCAGCGAGGGTCTAGGTGGGTTAGGTTAGGTTATATTACGTTATAGACGTATATAATGTTCCCACCGAGAAGCAGGGACCGACCCGCCAGGAATGTTGGAAAATACTACATCCGAGATGTTAGGTTCCCTTAGGTTAGGATATATAACTTTATAGACGTATATAATGTCCGCACCGAGACGTACGGGACGACACGAACGGGATTCTGTAAAACATTCCCAGCTAGGGGTTAGATGTGTTACGTTAGGTTATATTACGTTATAGACGTATATAATGATCCCACCGAGAATTGGCGCCGACGCGCCAGGAATGCTGTGAAATACTACATCCGAGATGTTAGGTTCTCTTAGGTTAGGGTATATAACGTTATAGACGTATATAATGTCTCCACCGAGAAGTACGGGCAGACACGACCGGGATTTTGTAAAACATTACCAGCGATTGTCTAGATGGGTTAGGTTAGGTTATATTACGATATAGATCTATATAATGTGCCCACCGAGAAGTAGGGGCCGACCCGCCAGGAATGTTGGAAAATACTACATCCGAGATGTTAAGTTGCCTTAGGTTAGGATATATAAATTTATAGACGTATATGATGTCCGCACCGAGACGTACAGGAAGACAGGAACGGGATTCTGTGAAACATTACCAGCGAGGGTCTAGGTGGGTTAGGTTAGGTTATATAACGTTATAGACGTATATAGTGTCCTCACCGAGATGTACGGGCCGACACGACCGGGATTTTGTAAAACATTACCAGCGAGGGTCTGGATGGGTTAGGGTATGTTATATTACGTTATAGACGTATATAATGTTCCCACCGAGAAGTAGGAGCCGACTCGCCAGGAATGTTGGAAAATACTACATCCAAGATGTTAAGTTGCCTTAGGTTAGGATATATAAATTTATAGACGTATTTAATGTCCGCACCGAGACGTACGGGAAGACATGAACGAGATTATGTGAAACATTACCAGCGAGGGTCTAGGTGGGTTAGGTTAGGTTATATTACGTTATAGACGTATATAATGTTCCCACCGAGAAGTAGGGACCGACCCGCAAGGAATGTTGGAAAATACTACATCCGAGATGTTAGGTTCACTTAGGTTAGGACATATAACGTTATAGACGTATATAATGTCCGCACCGAGACGTACGGGCCGACACGACCGGGATTTTGTAAAACATTACCAGCGAGGGTCTAGATGGCTTAGGTTAGGTTATATTACGATATAGACGTATATAATGTGCCCACCGAGAAGTAGGGGCCGACCCGCCAGGAATGTTGGAAAATACTACATCCGAGATGTTAAGTTGCCTTAGGTTAGGATATATAAATTTATAGACGTATTTAATGTCCGCACCGAGACGTACGGGAAGACATGAACGGGATTATGTGAAACATTACCAGCGAGGGTCTAGGTGGGTTAGGTTAGGTTATATTACGTTATAGACGTATATAATGTTCCCACCGAGAAGTAGGGACCGACCCGCCAGGAATGTTGGAAAATACTACATCCGAGATGTTAGGTTCACTTAGGTTAGGACATATAACGTTATAGACGTATATAATGTCCGCACCGAGACGTACGGGCCGACACGACCGGGATTTTGTAAAACATTACCAGCGAGGGTCTAGATGGGTTAGGTTAGGTTATATTACGATATAGACGTATATAATGTGCCCACCGAGAAGTAGGAGCCGACCCGCCAGAAATGTTGGAAAATTCTACATCCGAGAAGTTAAGTTGCCTTAGGTTAGGATATATAAATTTATAGACGTATATAATGTCCGCACCGAGACGTACGGGCCGACACGACCGGGATTTTGTAAAACATTAGCAGCGAGGGTCTAGATGGCTTAGGTTAGGTTATATTACGATATAGACGTATATAATGTGCCCACCGAGAAGTAGGGGCCGACCCGCCAGGAATGTTGGAAAATACTACATCCGAGATGTTAGGTTCACTTAGGTTAGGACATATAACGTTATAGACGTATATAATGTCCGCACCGAGACGTACGGGCCGACACGACCGGGATTTTGTAAAACATTACCAGCGAGGGTCTAGATGGGTTAGGTTAGGTTATATTACGATATAGACGTATATAATGTGCCCACCGAGAAGTAGGAGCCGACCCGCCAGAAATGTTGGAAAATTCTACATCCGAGAAGTTAAGTTGCCTTAGGTTAGGATATATAAATTTATAGACGTATATAATGTCCGCACCGAGACGTACGGGCCGACACGACCGGGATTTTGTAAAACATTAGCAGCGAGGGTCTAGATGGCTTAGGTTAGGTTATATTACGATATAGACGTATATAATGTGCCCACCGAGAAGTAGGGGCCGACCCGCCAGGAATGTTGGAAAATACTACATCCGAGATGTTAGGTTCCCTTATGTTAGGATATATAAATTTATAGACGTATATAATGTCCGCACCGAGACGTACGGGCCGACACGACCGGGATTTTGTAAAACATTACCAGCGAGGGTCTAGATGGGTTAGGTTAGGTTATATTACGATATAGACGTATATAATTTGCCCACCGAGATGTAGGGGCCGACCCGCCAGGAATGTTGGAAAATACTACATCCGAGATGTTAAGTTGCCTTAGGTTAGGATATATAAATTGATAGACGTATGTAATGTCCGCACCGAGACGTACGGGCCGACACGACCGGGATTCTGTAAAACATTCCCAGCTAGGGGCTAGATGTGTTAGGTTAGGTTATATTACGTTATAGACGTGTATAATGATCCCAGCGGGAAGTAGGGGCCGACCCGCCAGGAATGTTGGAAAATATTACATCCGAGATGTTAGGTTCCCTCAGGATAGGATATATAAAGTTATAGACGTATATGAGGTCCCCACGGAAAAGTACGGACCGCCACGACCGGGATTTTGTAAAACATTACCAGCGAGGGTCTAGATGGGTTAGGTTAGATTATATTACGTTATTGACGTATATAATGATCCCACCGAGAAGTAGGGGCCGACCCGCCAGGAATGTTGGAAAATACTAGATCCGAGATGTTAGGTTCCCTTAGGTTAGGATATATAACGTTATAGACGTATATAATGTCCTCACCGACATGTACGGGCCGACACGACCGGGATTTTGTAAAACATTACCAGCGAGGGTCTAGATGGCTTAGGTTAGGTTATATTACGATATAGACGTATATAATGTGCCCACCGAGATGTAGGGGCCGACCCGCCAGGAATGTTGGTAAGTAATACATCCGAGATGTTAAGTTGCCTTAGGTTAGGACATATAACGTTATAGACGTATATAATGTCCGCACCGAGACGTACGGGCCGACACGACCGGGATTTTGTAAAACATTACCAGCGATTGTCTAGATGGGTTAGGATAGGTTATATTACGATATAGACCTATATAATGTGCCCACCGAGAAGTAGGGGCCGACCCGCCAGGAATGTTGGAAAATACTACATCCGAGATGTTAGGTTTACTTAGGTTAGGATATATAACGTTATAGACGTATATAATGTCCTCACCGACATGTACGGGCCGACACGACCGGGATTTTGTAAAACATTACCAGCGAGGGTCTAGATGGCTTAGGTTAGGTTATATTACGATATAGACGTATATAATGTGCCCACCGAGATGTAGGGGCCGACCCGCCAGGAATGTTGGTAAGTAATACATCCGAGATGTTAAGTTGCCTTAGGTTAGGACATATAACGTTATAGACGTATATAATGTCCGCACCGAGACGTACGGGCCGACACGACCGGGATTTTGTAAAACATTACCAGCGATTGTCTAGATGGGTTAGGATAGGTTATATTACGATATAGACCTATATAATGTGCCCACCGAGAAGTAGGGGCCGACCCGCCAGGAATGTTGGAAAATACTACATCCGAGATGTTAGGTTTACTTAGGTTAGGATATATAACGTTATAGACGTATATAATGTCCTCACCGAGACGTACGGGAAGACATGAACGGGATTATGTGAAACATTACCAGCGAGGGTCTAGGTGGGTTAGGTTAGGTTATATTACGATATAGACGTATATAATGTTCCCACCGAGAAGCAGGGACCGACCCGCCAGGAATGTTGGAAAATACTACATCAGAGATGTTAGGTTCACTTAGGTTAGGACATATAACGTTATAGACGTATATAATGTCCGCACCGAGACGTACGGGACGACACGACCGGGATTCTGTAAAACATTCCCAGCTAGGGGCTAGATGTGTTAGGTTAGTTTATATTACGTTATAGACGTATATAATGATCCCACCGAGCAGTAGGGGCCGACCCGCCAGGAATGTTGGAAAATACTACATCCGAGATGTTAGGTTCCCTTAGGTTAGGATATATAACTTTATAGACGTATATAATGTCCGCACCGAGACGTACGGGACGACACGAACGGGATTCTGTAAAACATTCCCAGCTAGGGGTTAGATGTGTTACGTTAGGTTATATTACGTTATAGACGTATATAATGATCCCACCGAGAATTGGCGCCGACGCGCCAGGAATGCTGTGAAATACTACATCCGAGATGTTAGGTTCCCTTAGGTTAGGATATATAAATTTATAGACGTATATAATGTCCGCACCGAGACCTACGGGAAGACATGAACGGGATTCTGTGAAACATTACCAGCGTGGGTCTAGGTGGGTTAGGTTAGGTTATATTACGTTATAGACGTATATATTGTTCCCACCGAGAAGTAGGGGCCGACCCGCCAGAAATGTTGGAAAATTCTACATCCGAGATGTTAAGTTGCCTTAGGTTAGGATATATAAATTTATAGACGTATATAATGTCCGCACCGAGACGTACGGGCCGACACGACCGGGATTTTGTAAAACATTACCAGCGAGGGTCTAGATGGCTTAGGTTAGGTTATATTACGATATAGACGTATATAATGTGCCCACCGAGAAGTAGGGGCCGACCCGCCAGGAATGTTGGAAAATACTACATCCGAGATGTTAAGTTGCCTTAGGTTAGGATATATAAATTGATAGACGTATATAATGTCCGCACCGAGACGTACGGGAAGACATGAACGGGATTCTGTGAAACATTACCAGCGAGGGTCTAGGTGGGTTAGGTTAGGTTATATTACGTTATAGACGTATATAATGATCCCAGCGAGAAGTAGGGGCCGACCCGCCAGGAATGTTGGAAAATACCACATCCGAGATGTTAGGTTCCCTCAGGATAGGATATATAAAGTTATAGACGTATATGAGGTCCCCAAGGAAAAGTACGGACCGACACGACCGGGATTTTGTAAAACATTACCAGCGAGGGTCTAGATGGGTTAGGTTAGGTTATATTACGATATAAACGTATATAATGTGCCCACCGAGGAGTAGGAGCCGACCCGCCAGGAATGTTGGAAAATACTACATCCGAGATGTTAAGTTGCCTTAGGTTAGGATATATAAATTTATAGACGTATTTAATGTCCGCACCGAGACGTACGGGAAGACATGAACGGGATTATGTGAAACATTACCAGCGAGGGTCTAGGTGGGTTAGGTTAGGTTATATCACGTTATAGACGTATATAATGTTCCCACCGAGAAGTAGGGACCGACCCGCCAGGAATGTTGGAAAAAAGTACATCCGAGATGTTAGGTTCCCTCAGGTTAGGATATATAAAGTTATAGACGTATATGTGGTCCCCACTTGAAAAGTACGGGCCGACACGACCGGGATTTTGTAAAACATTACCAGCGAGGGTCTAGATGGGTTAGGTTAGGTTATATTACGATATAAACGTATATAATGTGCCCACCGAGGAGTAGGAGCCGACTCGCCAGGAATGTTGGAAAATACTACATCCGAGATGTTAAGTTGCCTTAGGTTAGGATATATAAATTTATAGACGTATTTAATGTCCGCACCGAGACGTACGGGCCGACACGACTGGGATTTTGTAAAACATTACCAGCGAGGGTCTAGATTGGTTAGGTTAGGTTATACTACGATATAGACGTATATAATGTGCCCACCTAGAAGTAGGGGCCGACCCGCCAGGAATGTTGGAAAATACTACATCCGAGATGTTAGGTTCTCTTAGGTTAGGGTATATAACGTTATAGACGTATATAATGTCTCCACCGAGAAGTACGGGCAGACACGACCGGGATTTTGTAAAACATTACCAGCGATTGTCTAGATGGGTTAGGTTAGGTTATATTACGATATAGACCTATATAATGTGCCCACCGAGAAGTAGGGGCCGACCCGCCAGGAATGTTGGAAAATACTACATCCGAGATGTTAGGTTCCCTTAGGTAAGGATATATAAATTAATAGACGTATATAATGTCCGCACCGAGACGTACGGGAAGACATGAACGGGATTATGTGAAACATTACCAGCGAGGGACTAGGTGGGTTAGGTTAGGTTATATTACGTTATAGACGTATATAATGTTCCCACCGAGAAGTAGGGGCCGACCCGCCAGGAATGTTGGAAAATACTACATCCGAGATGTTAGGTTCCCTTAGGTTAGGATATATAAATTTATAGACGTATATAATGTCCGCACCGAGACGTACGGGCCGACACGACCGGGATTTTGTAAAACATTACCAGCGAGGGTCTAGATGGCTTAGGTTAGGTTATATTACGATATAGACGTATATAATGTGCCCACCGAGAAGTAGGGGCCGACCCGCCAGGAATGTTGGAAAATACTACATCCGAGATGTTAGGTTCACTTCGGTTAGGACATATAACGTTATAGACGTATATAATGTCCGCACCGAGACGTACGGGCCGACACGACCGGGATTTTGTAAAGCATTACCAGCGAGGGTCTAGATGGGTTAGGTTAGGTTATATTACGATATAGACGTATATAATGTGCCCACCGAGAAGTAGGGGCCGACCCGCCAGGAATGTTGGAAAAAAGTACATCCGAGATGTTAGGTTCCCTCAGGTTAGGATATATAAAGTTATAGACGTATATGAGGTCCCCACTTGAAAAGTACGGGCCGACACGACCGGGATTTTGTAAAACATTACCAGCGAGGGTCTAGATGGGTTAGGTTAGGTTATATTACGATATAGACGTATATAATGTGCCCACCTAGAAGTAGGGGCCGACCCGCCAGGACTGTTGGAAAATACTACATCCGAGATGTTAGGTTCTCTTAGGTTAGGGTATATAACGTTATAGACGTATATAATGTCTCCACCGAGAAGTACGGGCAGACACGACCGGGATTTTGTAAAACATTACCAGCGATTGTCTAGATGGGTTAGGTTAGGTTATATTACGATATAGATCTATATAATGTGCCCACCGAGAAGTAGGGGCCGACCCGCCAGGAATGTTGGAAAATACTACATCCGAGATGTTAAGTTGCCTTAGGTTAGGATATATAAATTTATAGACGTATTTAATGTCCGCACCGAGACGTACGGGAAGACATGAACGGGATTATGTGAAACATTACCAGCGAGGGTCTAGGTGGGTTAGGTTAGGTTATATTACGTTATAGACGTATATAATGTTCCCACCGAGAAGCAGGGACCGACCCGCCAGGAACGTTGGAAAATACTACATCCGAGATGTTAGGTTCACTTAGGTTAGGACATATAACGTTATAGACGTATATAATGTCCGCACCGAGACGTACGGGACGACACGACCGGGATTCTGTAAAACATTCCCAGCTAGGGGCTAGATGTGTTAGGTTAGTTTATATTACGTTATAGACGTATATAATGATCCCACCGAGCAGTAGGGGCCGACCCGCCAGGAATGTTGGAAAATACTATAACCGAGATGTTAGGTTCCCTTAGGTTAGGATATATAACTTTATAGACGTATATAATGTCCGCACCGAGACGTACGGGACGACACGAACGGGATTCTGTAAAACATTCCCAGCTAGGGGCTAGATGTGTTACGTTAGGTTATATTACGTTATAGACGTATATAATGATCCCACCGAGAATTGGCGCCGACGCGCCAGGAATGCTGTGAAATACTACATCCGAGATGTTAGGTTCCCTTAGGTTAGGATATATAAATTTATAGACGTATATAATGTCCGCACCGAGACCTACGGGAAGACATGAACGGGATTCTGTGAAACATTACCAGCGAGGGTCTAGGTGGGTTAGGTTAGGTTATATTACGTTATAGACGTATATATTGTTCCCACCGAGAAGTAGGGGCCGACCCGCCAGAAATGTTGGAAACTTCTACATCCGAGATGTTAAGTTGCCTTAGGTTAAGATATATAAATTTATGGACGTATATAATGTCCGCACCGAGACGTACGGGCCGACACGACCGGGATTTTGTAAAACATTACCAGCGAGGGTCTAGATGGGTTAGGTTAGGTTATATTACGATATAAACGTATATAATGTGCCCACCGAGAAGTAGGAGCCGACTCGCCAGGAATGTTGGAAAATACTACATCCGAGATGTTAAGTTGCCTTAGGTTAGGATATATAAATTTATAGACGTATTTAATGTCCGCACCGAGACGTACGGGAAGACATGAACGGGATTATGTGAAACATTACCAGCGAGGGTCTAGGTGGGTTAGGTTAGGTTATATTACGTTATAGACGTATATAATGTTCCCACCGAGAAGCAGGGACCGACCCGCCAGGAACGTTGGAAAATACTACATCCGAGATGTTAGGTTCACTTAGGTTAGGACATATAACGTTATAGACGTATATAATGTCCGCACCGAGACGTACGGGACGACACGACCGGGATTCTGTAAAACATTCCCAGCTAGGGGCTAGATGTGTTAGGTTAGTTTATATTACGTTATAGACGTATATAATGATCCCACCGAGCAGTAGGGGCCGACCCGCCAGGAATGTTGGAAAATACTACATCCGAGATGTTAGGTTCCCTTAGGTTAGGATATATAACTTTATAGACGTATATAATGTCCGCACCGAGACGTACGGGACGACACGAACGGGATTCTGTAAAACATTCCCAGCTAGGGGCTAGATGTGTTACGTTAGGTTATATTACGTTATAGACGTATATAATGATCCCACCGAGAATTGGCGCCGACGCGCCAGGAATGCTGTGAAATACTACATCCGAGATGTTAGGTTCCCTTAGGTTAGGATATATAAACTTATAGACGTATATAATGTCCGCACCGAGACCTACGGGAAGACATGAACGGGATTCTGTGAAACATTACCAGCGAGGGTCTAGGTGGGTTAGGTTAGGTTATATTACGTTATAGACGTATATATTGTTCCCACCGAGAAGTAGGGGCCGACCCGCCAGAAATGTTGGAAAATTCTACGTCCGAGATGTTAAGTTGCCTTAGGTTAGGATATATAAATTTATAGACGTATATAATGTCCGCACCGAGACGTACGGGCCGACACGACCGGGATTTTGTAAAACATTACCAGCGAGGGTCTAGATGGCTTAGGTTAGGTTATATTACGATATAGACGTATATAATGTGCCCACCGAGAAGTAGGGGCCGACCCGCCAGGAATGTTGGAAAATACTACATCCGAGATGTTAAGTTGCCTTAGGTTAGGATATATAAATTGATAGACGTATATAATGTCCGCACCGAGACGTACGGGCCGACACGACCGGGATTCTGTAAAACATTCCCAGCTAGGGGCTAGATGTGTTAGGTTAGTTTATATTACGTTATAGACGTATATAATGATCCCACCGAGAAGTAGGGGCCGTCCCGCCAGGAATGTTGGAAAATACTACATCCGAGATGTTAAGTTGCCTTAGGTTAGAATATATAACGTTATAGACGTATATAATGTCCGCACCGAGACGTACGGGAAGACATGAACGGGATTATGTGAAACATTACCAGCGAGGGTCTAGGTGGGTTAGGTTAGGTTATATTACAATATAGACGTATATAATGTGCCCACCGAGAAGTAGGAGCCGACCCGCCAGGAATGTTGAAAAATACTACATCCGAGATGTTAGGTTCTCTTAGGTTAGGATATATAACGTTATAGACGTATATAATGTCCCTTCCGAGAACTACGGGCAGACACGACCGGGATTTTGTAAAACATTACCAGCGATGGTCTAGATGGGTTAGGTTAGGTTATATTACGATATAGACCTATATAATGTGCCCACCGAGAAGTAGGGGCCGACCCGCCAGGAATGTTGGAAAATACTACATCCGAGATGTTAGGTTCCCTCAGGATAGGATATATAAAGTTATAGACGTATATGAGGTCCCCAAGGAAAAGTACGGACCGACACGACCGGGATTTTGTAAAACATTACCAGCGAGGGTCTAGATGGGTCAGGTTAGGTTATATTACGATATAGACGTATATAATGTGCCCACCTAGAAGTAGGGGCCGACCCGCCAGGAATGTTGGAAAATACTACATCCGAGATGTTAGGTTCCCTTAGGTTAGGATATATAAATTAATAGACGTATATAATGTCCGCACCGAGACGTACGGGAAGACATGAACGGGATTCTGTGAAACATTACCAGCGAGGGTCTAGGTCGGTTAGGTTAGGTTATATTACAATATAGACGTACATAATGTGCCCACCGAGAAGTAGGGGCCGACCCGCCAGGAATGTTGGAAAATACTACATCCGAGACGTTAGGTTCACTTAGGTTAGGATATATAACGTTATAGACGTATATAATGTCCTCACCGAGATGTACGGGCCGACACGACCGGGATTTTGTAAAACATTACCAGCGAGGGTCTAGATGGGTTAGGTTAGGTTATATTACGATATAGACGTATATAATGTGCCCACCGAGAAGTAGGTGCCGACCCGCCAGGAATGTTAGAAAATACTACATCCGAGATATTAGGTTCCCTTAGGTTAGGATATATAAATTTATAGACGTATATAATGTCCGCACCGAGACGTACGGGAAGACATGAACGGGATTCTGTGAAACATTACCAGCGAGGGTCTAGGTGGGTTAGGTTAGGTTATATTACGATATAGACGTACATAGTGTGCCCACCTAGAAGTAGGGGCCGACCCGCCAGGAATGTTGGAAAATACTACATCCGAGATGTTAGGTTCTCTTAGGTTAGGGTATATAACGTTATGGACGTATATAATGTCTCCACCGAGAAGTACGGGCAGACACGACCGGGATTTTGTAAAACATTACCAGCGATTGTCTAGATGGGTTAGGTTAGGTTATATTACGGTATAGACCTATATAATGATCCCACCGAGAAGTGGGGGCCGACCCGCCAGGAATGTTGGAAAATACAACATCCGAGATGTTAGGTTCCCTTAGGTTAGGATATATAACGTTATAGACGTATATAATGTCCGCACCGAGACGTACGGGACGACACGAACGGGATTCTGTAAAACATTCCCAGCTAGGGGCTAGATGTGTTACGTTAGGTTATATTACGTTATAGACGTATATAATGATCCCACCGAGAATTGGCGCCGACGCGCCAGGAATGCTGTGAAATACTACATCCGAGATGTTAGGTTCCCGTAGGTTAGGATATATAAATTTATAGACGTATATAATGTCCGCACCGAGACCTACGGGAAGACATGAACGGGATTCTGTGAAACATTACCAGCGAGGGTCTAGGTGGGTTAGGTTAGGTTATATTACGTTATAGACGTATATATTGTTCCCACCGAGAAGTAGGGGCCGACCCGCCAGAAATGTTGGAAACTTCTACATCCGAGATGTTAAGTTGCCTTAGGTTAAGATATATAAATTTATGGACGTATATAATGTCCGCACCGAGACGTACGGGCCGACACGACCGGGATTTTGTAAAACATTACCAGCGAGGGTCTAGATGGGTTAGGTTAGGTTATATTACGATATAAACGTATATAATGTGCCCACCGAGAAGTAGGAGCCGACTCGCCAGGAATGTTGGAAAATACTACATCCGAGATGTTAAGTTGCCTTAGGTTAGGATATATAAATTTATAGACGTATTTAATGTCCGCACCGAGACGTACGGGAAGACATGAACGGGATTATGTGAAACATTACCAGCGAGGGTCTAGGTGGGTTAGGTTAGGTTATATTACGTTATAGACGTATATAATGATCCCACCGAGAAGTAGGGGCCGTCCCGCCAGGAATGTTGGAAAATACTACATCCGAGATGTTAAGTTGCCTTAGGTTAGAATATATAACGTTATAGACGTATATAATGTCCGCACCGAGACGTACGGGAAGACATGAACGGGATTATGTGAAACATTACCAGCGAGGGTCTAGGTGGGTTAGGTTAGGTTATATTACAATATAGACGTATATAATGTGCCCACCGAGAAGTAGGAGCCGACCCGACAGGAATGTTGAAAAATACTACATCCGAGATGTTAGGTTCTCTTAGGTTAGGACATATAACGTTATAGACGTATATAATGTCCGCACCGAGACGTACGGGCCGACACGACCGGGATTTTGTAAAACATTACCAGCGATTGTCTAGATGGGTTAGGATAGGTTATATTACGATATAGACCTATATAATGTGCCCACCGAGAAGTAGGGGCCGACCCGCCAGGAATGTTGGAAAATACTACATCCGAGATGTTAGGTTTACTTAGGTTAGGATATATAACGTTATAGACGTATATAATGTCCTCACCGACATGTACGGGCCGACACGACCGGGATTTTGTAAAACATTACCAGCGAGGGTCTAGATGGCTTAGGTTAGGTTATATTACGATATAGACGTATATAATGTGCCCACCGAGATGTAGGGGCCGACCCGCCAGGAATGTTGGTAAGTAATACATCCGAGATGTTAAGTTGCCTTAGGTTAGGACATATAACGTTATAGACGTATATAATGTCCGCACCGAGACGTACGGGCCGACACGACCGGGATTTTGTAAAACATTACCAGCGATTGTCTAGATGGGTTAGGATAGGTTATATTACGATATAGACCTATATAATGTGCCCACCGAGAAGTAGGGGCCGACCCGCCAGGAATGTTGGAAAATACTACATCCGAGATGTTAGGTTTACTTAGGTTAGGATATATAACGTTATAGACGTATATAATGTCCTCACCGAGACGTACGGGAAGACATGAACGGGATTATGTGAAACATTACCAGCGAGGGTCTAGGTGGGTTAGGTTAGGTTATATTACGATATAGACGTATATAATGTTCCCACCGAGAAGCAGGGACCGACCCGCCAGGAATGTTGGAAAATACTACATCAGAGATGTTAGGTTCACTTAGGTTAGGACATATAACGTTATAGACGTATATAATGTCCGCACCGAGACGTACGGGACGACACGACCGGGATTCTGTAAAACATTCCCAGCTAGGGGCTAGATGTGTTAGGTTAGTTTATATTACGTTATAGACGTATATAATGATCCCACCGAGCAGTAGGGGCCGACCCGCCAGGAATGTTGGAAAATACTACATCCGAGATGTTAGGTTCCCTTAGGTTAGGATATATAACTTTATAGACGTATATAATGTCCGCACCGAGACGTACGGGACGACACGAACGGGATTCTGTAAAACATTCCCAGCTAGGGGTTAGATGTGTTACGTTAGGTTATATTACGTTATAGACGTATATAATGATCCCACCGAGAATTGGCGCCGACGCGCCAGGAATGCTGTGAAATACTACATCCGAGATGTTAGGTTCCCTTAGGTTAGGATATATAAATTTATAGACGTATATAATGTCCGCACCGAGACCTACGGGAAGACATGAACGGGATTCTGTGAAACATTACCAGCGTGGGTCTAGGTGGGTTAGGTTAGGTTATATTACGTTATAGACGTATATATTGTTCCCACCGAGAAGTAGGGGCCGACCCGCCAGAAATGTTGGAAAATTCTACATCCGAGATGTTAAGTTGCCTTAGGTTAGGATATATAAATTTATAGACGTATATAATGTCCGCACCGAGACGTACGGGCCGACACGACCGGGATTTTGTAAAACATTACCAGCGAGGGTCTAGATGGCTTAGGTTAGGTTATATTACGATATAGACGTATATAATGTGCCCACCGAGAAGTAGGGGCCGACCCGCCAGGAATGTTGGAAAATACTACATCCGAGATGTTAAGTTGCCTTAGGTTAGGATATATAAATTGATAGACGTATATAATGTCCGCACCGAGACGTACGGGAAGACATGAACGGGATTCTGTGAAACATTACCAGCGAGGGTCTAGGTGGGTTAGGTTAGGTTATATTACGTTATAGACGTATATAATGATCCCAGCGAGAAGTAGGGGCCGACCCGCCAGGAATGTTGGAAAATACCACATCCGAGATGTTAGGTTCCCTCAGGATAGGATATATAAAGTTATAGACGTATATGAGGTCCCCAAGGAAAAGTACGGACCGACACGACCGGGATTTTGTAAAACATTACCAGCGAGGGTCTAGATGGGTTAGGTTAGGTTATATTACGATATAAACGTATATAATGTGCCCACCGAGGAGTAGGAGCCGACCCGCCAGGAATGTTGGAAAATACTACATCCGAGATGTTAAGTTGCCTTAGGTTAGGATATATAAATTTATAGACGTATTTAATGTCCGCACCGAGACGTACGGGAAGACATGAACGGGATTATGTGAAACATTACCAGCGAGGGTCTAGGTGGGTTAGGTTAGGTTATATCACGTTATAGACGTATATAATGTTCCCACCGAGAAGTAGGGACCGACCCGCCAGGAATGTTGGAAAAAAGTACATCCGAGATGTTAGGTTCCCTCAGGTTAGGATATATAAAGTTATAGACGTATATGTGGTCCCCACTTGAAAAGTACGGGCCGACACGACCGGGATTTTGTAAAACATTACCAGCGAGGGTCTAGATGGGTTAGGTTAGGTTATATTACGATATAAACGTATATAATGTGCCCACCGAGGAGTAGGAGCCGACTCGCCAGGAATGTTGGAAAATACTACATCCGAGATGTTAAGTTGCCTTAGGTTAGGATATATAAATTTATAGACGTATTTAATGTCCGCACCGAGACGTACGGGCCGACACGACTGGGATTTTGTAAAACATTACCAGCGAGGGTCTAGATTGGTTAGGTTAGGTTATACTACGATATAGACGTATATAATGTGCCCACCTAGAAGTAGGGGCCGACCCGCCAGGAATGTTGGAAAATACTACATCCGAGATGTTAGGTTCTCTTAGGTTAGGGTATATAACGTTATAGACGTATATAATGTCTCCACCGAGAAGTACGGGCAGACACGACCGGGATTTTGTAAAACATTACCAGCGATTGTCTAGATGGGTTAGGTTAGGTTATATTACGATATAGACCTATATAATGTGCCCACCGAGAAGTAGGGGCCGACCCGCCAGGAATGTTGGAAAATACTACATCCGAGATGTTAGGTTCCCTTAGGTAAGGATATATAAATTAATAGACGTATATAATGTCCGCACCGAGACGTACGGGAAGACATGAACGGGATTATGTGAAACATTACCAGCGAGGGACTAGGTGGGTTAGGTTAGGTTATATTACGTTATAGACGTATATAATGTTCCCACCGAGAAGTAGGGGCCGACCCGCCAGGAATGTTGGAAAATACTACATCCGAGATGTTAGGTTCCCTTAGGTTAGGATATATAAATTTATAGACGTATATAATGTCCGCACCGAGACGTACGGGCCGACACGACCGGGATTTTGTAAAACATTACCAGCGAGGGTCTAGATGGCTTAGGTTAGGTTATATTACGATATAGACGTATATAATGTGCCCACCGAGAAGTAGGGGCCGACCCGCCAGGAATGTTGGAAAATACTACATCCGAGATGTTAGGTTCACTTCGGTTAGGACATATAACGTTATAGACGTATATAATGTCCGCACCGAGACGTACGGGCCGACACGACCGGGATTTTGTAAAGCATTACCAGCGAGGGTCTAGATGGGTTAGGTTAGGTTATATTACGATATAGACGTATATAATGTGCCCACCGAGAAGTAGGGGCCGACCCGCCAGGAATGTTGGAAAAAAGTACATCCGAGATGTTAGGTTCCCTCAGGTTAGGATATATAAAGTTATAGACGTATATGAGGTCCCCACTTGAAAAGTACGGGCCGACACGACCGGGATTTTGTAAAACATTACCAGCGAGGGTCTAGATGGGTTAGGTTAGGTTATATTACGATATAGACGTATATAATGTGCCCACCTAGAAGTAGGGGCCGACCCGCCAGGACTGTTGGAAAATACTACATCCGAGATGTTAGGTTCTCTTAGGTTAGGGTATATAACGTTATAGACGTATATAATGTCTCCACCGAGAAGTACGGGCAGACACGACCGGGATTTTGTAAAACATTACCAGCGATTGTCTAGATGGGTTAGGTTAGGTTATATTACGATATAGATCTATATAATGTGCCCACCGAGAAGTAGGGGCCGACCCGCCAGGAATGTTGGAAAATACTACATCCGAGATGTTAAGTTGCCTTAGGTTAGGATATATAAATTTATAGACGTATTTAATGTCCGCACCGAGACGTACGGGAAGACATGAACGGGATTATGTGAAACATTACCAGCGAGGGTCTAGGTGGGTTAGGTTAGGTTATATTACGTTATAGACGTATATAATGTTCCCACCGAGAAGCAGGGACCGACCCGCCAGGAACGTTGGAAAATACTACATCCGAGATGTTAGGTTCACTTAGGTTAGGACATATAACGTTATAGACGTATATAATGTCCGCACCGAGACGTACGGGACGACACGACCGGGATTCTGTAAAACATTCCCAGCTAGGGGCTAGATGTGTTAGGTTAGTTTATATTACGTTATAGACGTATATAATGATCCCACCGAGCAGTAGGGGCCGACCCGCCAGGAATGTTGGAAAATACTATAACCGAGATGTTAGGTTCCCTTAGGTTAGGATATATAACTTTATAGACGTATATAATGTCCGCACCGAGACGTACGGGACGACACGAACGGGATTCTGTAAAACATTCCCAGCTAGGGGCTAGATGTGTTACGTTAGGTTATATTACGTTATAGACGTATATAATGATCCCACCGAGAATTGGCGCCGACGCGCCAGGAATGCTGTGAAATACTACATCCGAGATGTTAGGTTCCCTTAGGTTAGGATATATAAATTTATAGACGTATATAATGTCCGCACCGAGACCTACGGGAAGACATGAACGGGATTCTGTGAAACATTACCAGCGAGGGTCTAGGTGGGTTAGGTTAGGTTATATTACGTTATAGACGTATATATTGTTCCCACCGAGAAGTAGGGGCCGACCCGCCAGAAATGTTGGAAACTTCTACATCCGAGATGTTAAGTTGCCTTAGGTTAAGATATATAAATTTATGGACGTATATAATGTCCGCACCGAGACGTACGGGCCGACACGACCGGGATTTTGTAAAACATTACCAGCGAGGGTCTAGATGGGTTAGGTTAGGTTATATTACGATATAAACGTATATAATGTGCCCACCGAGAAGTAGGAGCCGACTCGCCAGGAATGTTGGAAAATACTACATCCGAGATGTTAAGTTGCCTTAGGTTAGGATATATAAATTTATAGACGTATTTAATGTCCGCACCGAGACGTACGGGAAGACATGAACGGGATTATGTGAAACATTACCAGCGAGGGTCTAGGTGGGTTAGGTTAGGTTATATTACGTTATAGACGTATATAATGTTCCCACCGAGAAGCAGGGACCGACCCGCCAGGAACGTTGGAAAATACTACATCCGAGATGTTAGGTTCACTTAGGTTAGGACATATAACGTTATAGACGTATATAATGTCCGCACCGAGACGTACGGGACGACACGACCGGGATTCTGTAAAACATTCCCAGCTAGGGGCTAGATGTGTTAGGTTAGTTTATATTACGTTATAGACGTATATAATGATCCCACCGAGCAGTAGGGGCCGACCCGCCAGGAATGTTGGAAAATACTACATCCGAGATGTTAGGTTCCCTTAGGTTAGGATATATAACTTTATAGACGTATATAATGTCCGCACCGAGACGTACGGGACGACACGAACGGGATTCTGTAAAACATTCCCAGCTAGGGGCTAGATGTGTTACGTTAGGTTATATTACGTTATAGACGTATATAATGATCCCACCGAGAATTGGCGCCGACGCGCCAGGAATGCTGTGAAATACTACATCCGAGATGTTAGGTTCCCTTAGGTTAGGATATATAAACTTATAGACGTATATAATGTCCGCACCGAGACCTACGGGAAGACATGAACGGGATTCTGTGAAACATTACCAGCGAGGGTCTAGGTGGGTTAGGTTAGGTTATATTACGTTATAGACGTATATATTGTTCCCACCGAGAAGTAGGGGCCGACCCGCCAGAAATGTTGGAAAATTCTACGTCCGAGATGTTAAGTTGCCTTAGGTTAGGATATATAAATTTATAGACGTATATAATGTCCGCACCGAGACGTACGGGCCGACACGACCGGGATTTTGTAAAACATTACCAGCGAGGGTCTAGATGGCTTAGGTTAGGTTATATTACGATATAGACGTATATAATGTGCCCACCGAGAAGTAGGGGCCGACCCGCCAGGAATGTTGGAAAATACTACATCCGAGATGTTAAGTTGCCTTAGGTTAGGATATATAAATTGATAGACGTATATAATGTCCGCACCGAGACGTACGGGCCGACACGACCGGGATTCTGTAAAACATTCCCAGCTAGGGGCTAGATGTGTTAGGTTAGTTTATATTACGTTATAGACGTATATAATGATCCCACCGAGAAGTAGGGGCCGTCCCGCCAGGAATGTTGGAAAATACTACATCCGAGATGTTAAGTTGCCTTAGGTTAGAATATATAACGTTATAGACGTATATAATGTCCGCACCGAGACGTACGGGAAGACATGAACGGGATTATGTGAAACATTACCAGCGAGGGTCTAGGTGGGTTAGGTTAGGTTATATTACAATATAGACGTATATAATGTGCCCACCGAGAAGTAGGAGCCGACCCGCCAGGAATGTTGAAAAATACTACATCCGAGATGTTAGGTTCTCTTAGGTTAGGATATATAACGTTATAGACGTATATAATGTCCCTTCCGAGAACTACGGGCAGACACGACCGGGATTTTGTAAAACATTACCAGCGATGGTCTAGATGGGTTAGGTTAGGTTATATTACGATATAGACCTATATAATGTGCCCACCGAGAAGTAGGGGCCGACCCGCCAGGAATGTTGGAAAATACTACATCCGAGATGTTAGGTTCCCTCAGGATAGGATATATAAAGTTATAGACGTATATGAGGTCCCCAAGGAAAAGTACGGACCGACACGACCGGGATTTTGTAAAACATTACCAGCGAGGGTCTAGATGGGTCAGGTTAGGTTATATTACGATATAGACGTATATAATGTGCCCACCTAGAAGTAGGGGCCGACCCGCCAGGAATGTTGGAAAATACTACATCCGAGATGTTAGGTTCCCTTAGGTTAGGATATATAAATTAATAGACGTATATAATGTCCGCACCGAGACGTACGGGAAGACATGAACGGGATTCTGTGAAACATTACCAGCGAGGGTCTAGGTCGGTTAGGTTAGGTTATATTACAATATAGACGTACATAATGTGCCCACCGAGAAGTAGGGGCCGACCCGCCAGGAATGTTGGAAAATACTACATCCGAGACGTTAGGTTCACTTAGGTTAGGATATATAACGTTATAGACGTATATAATGTCCTCACCGAGATGTACGGGCCGACACGACCGGGATTTTGTAAAACATTACCAGCGAGGGTCTAGATGGGTTAGGTTAGGTTATATTACGATATAGACGTATATAATGTGCCCACCGAGAAGTAGGTGCCGACCCGCCAGGAATGTTAGAAAATACTACATCCGAGATATTAGGTTCCCTTAGGTTAGGATATATAAATTTATAGACGTATATAATGTCCGCACCGAGACGTACGGGAAGACATGAACGGGATTCTGTGAAACATTACCAGCGAGGGTCTAGGTGGGTTAGGTTAGGTTATATTACGATATAGACGTACATAGTGTGCCCACCTAGAAGTAGGGGCCGACCCGCCAGGAATGTTGGAAAATACTACATCCGAGATGTTAGGTTCTCTTAGGTTAGGGTATATAACGTTATGGACGTATATAATGTCTCCACCGAGAAGTACGGGCAGACACGACCGGGATTTTGTAAAACATTACCAGCGATTGTCTAGATGGGTTAGGTTAGGTTATATTACGGTATAGACCTATATAATGATCCCACCGAGAAGTGGGGGCCGACCCGCCAGGAATGTTGGAAAATACAACATCCGAGATGTTAGGTTCCCTTAGGTTAGGATATATAACGTTATAGACGTATATAATGTCCGCACCGAGACGTACGGGACGACACGAACGGGATTCTGTAAAACATTCCCAGCTAGGGGCTAGATGTGTTACGTTAGGTTATATTACGTTATAGACGTATATAATGATCCCACCGAGAATTGGCGCCGACGCGCCAGGAATGCTGTGAAATACTACATCCGAGATGTTAGGTTCCCGTAGGTTAGGATATATAAATTTATAGACGTATATAATGTCCGCACCGAGACCTACGGGAAGACATGAACGGGATTCTGTGAAACATTACCAGCGAGGGTCTAGGTGGGTTAGGTTAGGTTATATTACGTTATAGACGTATATATTGTTCCCACCGAGAAGTAGGGGCCGACCCGCCAGAAATGTTGGAAACTTCTACATCCGAGATGTTAAGTTGCCTTAGGTTAAGATATATAAATTTATGGACGTATATAATGTCCGCACCGAGACGTACGGGCCGACACGACCGGGATTTTGTAAAACATTACCAGCGAGGGTCTAGATGGGTTAGGTTAGGTTATATTACGATATAAACGTATATAATGTGCCCACCGAGAAGTAGGAGCCGACACGCCAGGAATGTTGGAAAATACTACATCCGAGATGTTAAGTTGCCTTAGGTTAGGATATATAAATTTATAGACGTATTTAATGTCCGCACCGAGACGTACGGGAAGACATGAACGGGATTATGTGAAACATTACCAGCGAGGGTCTAGGTGGGTTAGGTTAGGTTATATTACGTTATAGACGTATATAATGATCCCACCGAGAAGTAGGGGCCGTCCCGCCAGGAATGTTGGAAAATACTACATCCGAGATGTTAAGTTGCCTTAGGTTAGAATATATAACGTTATAGACGTATATAATGTCCGCACCGAGACGTACGGGAAGACATGAACGGGATTATGTGAAACATTACCAGCGAGGGTCTAGGTGGGTTAGGTTAGGTTATATTACAATATAGACGTATATAATGTGCCCACCGAGAAGTAGGAGCCGACCCGACAGGAATGTTGAAAAATACTACATCCGAGATGTTAGGTTCTCTTAGGTTAGGATATATAACGTTATAGACGTATATAATGTCCCTTCCGAGAACTACGGGCAGACACGACCGGGATTTTGTAAAACATTACCAGCGATGGTCTAGATGGGTTAGGTTAGGTTATATTACGATATAGACCTATATAATGTGCCCACCGAGAAGTAGGGGCCGACCCGCCAGGAATGTTGGAAAATACTACATCCGAGATATTAGGTTCCCTTAGGTTAGGATATATAAATTAATAGACGTATATAATGTCCGCACCGAGACGTACGGGAAGACATGAACGGGATTCTGTGAAACATTACCAGCGAGGGTCTAGGTGGGTTAGGTTAGGTTATATTACGTTATAGACGTATATAATGTTCCAACCGAGAAGTAGGGGCCGACCCGCCAGGAATGTTGGAAAATACTACATCCGAGATGTTAGGTTCCCTCAGGATAGGATATATAAAGTTATAGACGTATATGAGGTCCCCAAGGAAAAGTACGGACCGACACGACCGGGATTTTGTAAAACATTACCAGCGAGGGTCTAGATGGGTTAGGTTAGGTTATATTACGATATAGACGTATATAATGTGCCCACCTAGAAGTAGGGGCCGACCCGCCAGGAATGTTGGAAAATACTACATCCGAGATGTTAGGTTCCCTTAGGTTAGGATATATAAATTAATAGACGTATATAATGTCCGCACCGAGACGTACGGGAAGACATGAACGGGATTCTGTGAAACATTACCAGCGAGGGTCTAGGTCGGTTAGGTTAGGTTATATTACAATATAGACGTACATAATGTGCCCACCGAGAAGTAGGGGCCGACCCGCCAGGAATGTTGGAAAATACTACATCCGAGACGTTAGGTTCACTTAGGTTAGGATATATAACGTTATAGACGTATATAATGTCCTCACCGAGATGTACGGGCCGACACGACCGGGATTTTGTAAAACATTACCAGCGAGGGTCTAGATGGGTTAGGTTAGGTTATATTACGATATAGACGTATATAATGTGCCCACCGAGAAGTAGGTGCCGACCCGCCAGGAATGTTGGAAAATACTACATCCGAGATATTAGGTTCCCTTAGGTTAGGATATATAAATTTATAGACGTATATAATGTCCGCACCGAGACGTACGGGAAGACATGAACGGGATTCTGTGAAACATTACCAGCGAGGGTCTAGGTGGGTTAGGTTAGGTTATATTACGATATAGACGTACATAGTGTGCCCACCTAGAAGTAGGGGCCGACCCGCCAGGAATGTTGGAAAAAAGTACATCCGAGATGTTAGGTTCCCTCAGGTTAGGATATATAAAGTTATAGACGTATATGAGGTCCCCACTTGAAAAGTACGGGCCGACACGACCGGGATTTTGTAAAACATTACCAGCGAGGGTCTAGATGGGTTAGGTTAGGTTATATTACGATATAGACGTATATAATGTGCCCACTTAGAAGTAGGGGCCGACCCGCCAGGACTGTTGGAAAATACTACATCCGAGATGTTAGGTTCTCTTAGGTTAGGGTATATAACGTTATAGACGTATATAATGTCTCCACCGAGAAGTACGGGCAGACACGACCGGGATTTTGTAAAACATTACCAGCGATTGTCTAGATGGGTTAGGTTAGGTTATATTACGATATAGATCTATATAATGTGCCCACCGAGAAGTAGGGGCCGACCCGCCAGGAATGTTGGAAAATACTACATCCGAGATGTTAAGTTGCCTTAGGTTAGGATATATAAATTTATAGACGTATTTAATGTCCGCACCGAGACGTACGGGAAGACATGAACGGGATTATGTGAAACATTACCAGCGAGGGTCTAGGTGGGTTAGGTTAGGTTATATTACGTTATAGACGTATATAATGTTCCCACCGAGAAGCAGGGACCGACCCGCCAGGAACGTTGGAAAATACTACATCCGAGATGTTAGGTTCACTTAGGTTAGGACATATAACGTTATAGACGTATATAATGTCCGCACCGAGACGTACGGGACGACACGACCGGGATTCTGTAAAACATTCCCAGCTAGGGGCTAGATGTGTTAGGTTAGTTTATATTACGTTATAGACGTATATAATGATCCCACCGAGCAGTAGGGGCCGACCCGCCAGGAATGTTGGAAAATACTATAACCGAGATGTTAGGTTCCCTTAGGTTAGGATATATAACTTTATAGACGTATATAATGTCCGCACCGAGACGTACGGGACGACACGAACGGGATTCTGTAAAACATTCCCAGCTAGGGGCTAGATGTGTTACGTTAGGTTATATTACGTTATAGACGTATATAATGATCCCACCGAGAATTGGCGCCGACGCGCCAGGAATGCTGTGAAATACTACATCCGAGATGTTAGGTTCCCTTAGGTTAGGATATATAAATTTATAGACGTATATAATGTCCGCACCGAGACCTACGGGAAGACATGAACGGGATTCTGTGAAACATTACCAGCGAGGGTCTAGGTGGGTTAGGTTAGGTTATATTACGTTATAGACGTATATATTGTTCCCACCGAGAAGTAGGGGCCGACCCGCCAGAAATGTTGGAAACTTCTACATCCGAGATGTTAAGTTGCCTTAGGTTAAGATATATAAATTTATGGACGTATATAATGTCCGCACCGAGACGTACGGGCCGACACGACCGGGATTTTGTAAAACATTACCAGCGAGGGTCTAGATGGGTTAGGTTAGGTTATATTACGATATAAACGTATATAATGTGCCCACCGAGAAGTAGGAGCCGACTCGCCAGGAATGTTGGAAAATACTACATCCGAGATGTTAAGTTGCCTTAGGTTAGGATATATAAATTTATAGACGTATTTAATGTCCGCACCGAGACGTACGGGAAGACATGAACGGGATTATGTGAAACATTACCAGCGAGGGTCTAGATGTGTTACGTTAGGTTATATTACGTTATAGACGTATATAATGTGCCCACCGAGAAGTAGGGGCCGACCCGCCAGGAATGTTGGAAAATACTACATCCGAGATGTTAAGTTGCCTTAGGTTAGGATATATAAATTGATAGACGTATATAATGTCCGCACCGAGACGTACGGGCCGACACGACCGGGATTCTGTAAAACATTCCCAGCTAGGGGCTAGATGTGTTAGGTTAGTTTATATTACGTTATAGACGTATATAATGATCCCACCGAGAAGTAGGGGCCGTCCCGCCAGGAATGTTGGAAAATACTACATCCGAGATGTTAAGTTGCCTTAGGTTAGAATATATAACGTTATAGACGTATATAATGTCCGCACCGAGACGTACGGGAAGACATGAACGGGATTATGTGAAACATTACCAGCGAGGGTCTGGGTGGGTTAGGTTAGGTTATATTACAATATAGACGTATATAATGTGCCCACCGAGAAGTAGGAGCCGACCAGCCAGGAATGTTGAAAAATACTACATCCGAGATGTTAGGTTCTCTTAGGTTAGGATATATAACGTTATAGACGTATATAATGTCCCTTCCGAAAACTACGGGCAGACACGACCGGGATTTTGTAAAACATTACCAGCGATGGTCTAGATGGGTTAGGTTAGGTTATATTACGATATAGACCTATATAATGTGCCCACCGAGAAGTAGGGGCCGACCCGCCAGGAATGTTGGAAAATACTACATCCGAGATATTAGGTTCCCTTAGGTTAGGATATATAAATTAATAGACGTATATAATGTCCGCACCGAGACGTACGGGAAGACATGAACGGGATTCTGTGAAACATTACCAGCGAGGGTCTAGGTGGGTTAGGTTAGGTTATATTACGTTATAGACGTATATAATGTTCCAACCGAGAAGTAGGGACTGACCCGCCAGGAATGTTGGAAAATACTACATCCGAGATGTTAGGTTCCCTCAGGATAGGATATATAAAGTTATAGACGTATATGAGGTCCCCAAGGAAAAGTACGGACCGACACGACCGGGATTTTGTAAAACATTACCAGCGAGGGTCTAGATGGGTCAGGTTAGGTTATATTACGATATAGACGTATATAATGTGCCCACCTAGAAGTAGGGGCCGACCCGCCAGGAATGTTGGAAAATACTACATCCGAGATGTTAGGTTCCCTTAGGTTAGGATATATAAATTAATAGACGTATATAATGTCCGCACCGAGACGTACGGGAAGACATGAACGGGATTCTGTGAAACATTACCAGCGAGGGTCTAGGTCGGTTAGGTTAGGTTATATTACAATATAGACGTACATAATGTGCCCACCGAGAAGTAGGGGCCGACCCGCCAGGAATGTTGGAAAATACTACATCCGAGACGTTAGGTTCACTTAGGTTAGGATATATAACGTTATAGACGTATATAATGTCCTCACCGAGATGTACGGGCCGACACGACCGGGATTTTGTAAAACATTACCAGCGAGGGTCTAGATGGGTTAGGTTAGGTTATATTACGATATAGACGTATATAATGTGCCCACCGAGAAGTAGGTGCCGACCCGCCAGGAATGTTGGAAAATACTACATCCGAGATATTAGGTTCCCTTAGGTTAGGATATATAAATTTATAGACGTATATAATGTCCGCACCGAGACGTACGGGAAGACATGAACGGGATTCTGTGAAACATTACCAGCGAGGGTCTAGGTGGGTTAGGTTAGGTTATATTACGATATAGACGTACATAGTGTGCCCACCTAGAAGTAGGGGCCGACCCGCCAGGAATGTTGGAAAATACTACATCCGAGATGTTAGGTTCTCTTAGGTTAGGGTATATAACGTTATGGACGTATATAATGTCTCCACCGAGAAGTACGGGCAGACACGACCGGGATTTTGTAAAACATTACCAGCGATTGTCTAGATGGGTTAGGTTAGGTTATATTACGGTATAGACCTATATAATGATCCCACCGAGAAGTGGGGGCCGACCCGCCAGGAATGTTGGAAAATACAACATCCGAGATGTTAGGTTCCCTTAGGTTAGGATATATAACGTTATAGACGTATATAATGTCCGCACCGAGACGCACGGGGCGACACGACCGGGATTCTGTAAAACATTCCCAGCTAGGGGCTAGATGTGTTAGGTTAGTTTATATTACGTTATAGACGTATATAATGATCCCACTGAGAAGTAGGGGCCGTCCCGCCAGGAATGTTGGAAAATACTACATCCGAGATGTTAAGTTGCCTTAGGTTAGAATATATAACGTTATAGACGTATATAATGTCCGCACCGAGACGAACGGGACGCCACGACCGGGATTCTGAAAAACATTCCCAGCTGGGGGCTAGATGTGTTAGGTTAGTTTATATTACGTTATAGACGTATATAATGATCCCACCGAGCAGTAGGGGCCGACCCGCCAGGAATGTTGGAAAATACTACAACCGAGATGTTAGGTTCCCTTAGGTTAGGATATATAACTTTATAGACGTATATAATGTCCGCACCGAGACGTACGGGACGACACGAACGGGATTCTGCAAAACATTCCCAGCTAGGGGCTAGATGTGTTACGTTAGGTTATATTACGTTATAGACGTATATAATGATCCCACCGAGAATTGGCGCCGACGCGCCAGGAATGCTGTGAAATACTACATCCGAGATGTTAGGTTCCCGTAGGTTAGGATATATAAATTTATAGACGTATATAATGTCCGCACCGAGACCTACGGGAAGACATGAACGGGATTCTGTGAAACATTACCAGCGAGGGTCTAGGTGGGTTAGGTTAGGTTATATTACGTTATAGACGTATATATTGTTCCCACCGAGAAGTAGGGGCCGACCCGCCAGAAATGTTGGAAACTTCTACATCCGAGATGTTAAGTTGCCTTAGGTTAAGATATATAAATTTATGGACGTATATAATGTCCGCACCGAGACGTACGGGCCGACACGACCGGGATTTTGTAAAACATTACCAGCGAGGGTCTAGATGGGTTAGGTTAGGTTATATTACGATATAAACGTATATAATGTGCCCACCGAGAAGTAGGAGCCGACTCGCCAGGAATGTTGGAAAATACTACATCCGAGATGTTAAGTTGCCTTAGGTTAGGATATATAAATTTATAGACGTATTTAATGTCCGCACCGAGACGTACGGGAAGACATGAACGGGATTATGTGAAACATTACCAGCGAGGGTCTAGGTGGGTTAGGTTAGGTTATATTACGTTATAGACGTATATAATGATCCCACCGAGAAGTAGGGGCCGTCCCGCCAGGAATGTTGGAAAATACTACATCCGAGATGTTAAGTTGCCTTAGGTTAGAATATATAACGTTATAGACGTATATAATGTCCGCACCGAGACGTACGGGAAGACATGAACGGGATTATGTGAAACATTACCAGCGAGGGTCTAGGTGGGTTAGGTTAGGTTATATTACAATATAGACGTATATAATGTGCCCACCGAGAAGTAGGAGCCGACCCGACAGGAATGTTGAAAAATACTACATCCGAGATGTTAGGTTCTCTTAGGTTAGGATATATAACGTTATAGACGTATATAATGTCCCTTCCGAGAACTACGGGCAGACACGACCGGGATTTTGTAAAACATTACCAGCGATGGTCTAGATGGGTTAGGTTAGGTTATATTACGATATAGACCTATATAATGTGCCCACCGAGAAGTAGGGGCCGACCCGCCAGGAATGTTGGAAAATACTACATCCGAGATATTAGGTTCCCTTAGGTTAGGATATATAAATTAATAGACGTATATAATGTCCGCACCGAGACGTACGGGAAGACATGAACGGGATTCTGTGAAACATTACCAGCGAGGGTCTAGGTGGGTTAGGTTAGGTTATATTACGTTATAGACGTATATAATGTTCCAACCGAGAAGTAGGGGCCGACCCGCCAGGAATGTTGGAAAATACTACATCCGAGATGTTAGGTTCCCTCAGGATAGGATATATAAAGTTATAGACGTATATGAGGTCCCCAAGGAAAAGTACGGACCGACACGACCGGGATTTTGTAAAACATTACCAGCGAGGGTCTAGATGGGTTAGGTTAGGTTATATTACGATATAGACGTATATAATGTGCCCCGCTAGAAGTAGGGGCCGACCCGCCAGGAATGTTGGAAAATACTACATCCGAGATGTTAGGTTCCCTTAGGTTAGGATATATAAATTAATAGACGTATATAATGTCCGCACCGAGACGTACGGGAAGACATGAACGGGATTCTGTGAAACATTACCAGCGAGGGTCTAGGTCGGTTAGGTTAGGTTATATTACAATATAGACGTACATAATGTGCCCACCGAGAAGTAGGGGCCGACCCGCCAGGAATGTTGGAAAATACTACATCCGAGACGTTAGGTTCACTTAGGTTAGGATATATAACGTTATAGACGTATATAATGTCCTCACCGAGATGTACGGGCCGACACGACCGGGATTTTGTAAAACATTACCAGCGAGGGTCTAGATGGGTTAGGTTAGGTTATATTACGATATAGACGTATATAATGTGCCCACCGAGAAGTAGGTGCCGACCCGCCAGGAATGTTGGAAAATACTACATCCGAGATATTAGGTTCCCTTAGGTTAGGATATATAAATTTATAGACGTATATAATGTCCGCACCGAGACGTACGGGAAGACATGAACGGGATTCTGTGAAACATTACCAGCGAGGGTCTAGGTGGGTTAGGTTAGGTTATATTACGATATAGACGTACATAGTGTGCCCACCTAGAAGTAGGGGCCGACCCGCCAGGAATGTTGGAAAATACTACATCCGAGATGTTAGGTTCTCTTAGGTTAGGGTATATAACGTTATGGACGTATATAATGTCTCCACCGAGAAGTACGGGCAGACACGACCGGGATTTTGTAAAACATTACCAGCGATTGTCTAGATGGGTTAGGTTAGGTTATATTACGGTATAGACCTATATAATGATCCCACCGAGAAGTGGGGGCCGACCCGCCAGGAATGTTGGAAAATACAACATCCGAGATGTTAGGTTCCCTTAGGTTAGGATATATAACGTTATAGACGTATATAATGTCCGCACCGAGACGCACGGGGCGACACGACCGGGATTCTGTAAAACATTCCCAGCTAGGGGCTAGATGTGTTAGGTTAGTTTATATTACGTTATAGACGTATATAATGATCCCACTGAGAAGTAGGGGCCGTCCCGCCAGGAATGTTGGAAAATACTACATCCGAGATGTTAAGTTGCCTTAGGTTAGAATATATAACGTTATAGACGTATATAATGTCCGCACCGAGACGAACGGGACGCCACGACCGGGATTCTGAAAAACATTCCCAGCTGGGGGCTAGATGTGTTAGGTTAGTTTATATTACGTTATAGACGTATATAATGATCCCACCGAGCAGTAGGGGCCGACCCGCCAGGAATGTTGGAAAATACTACAACCGAGATGTTAGGTTCCCTTAGGTTAGGATATATAACTTTATAGACGTATATAATGTCCGCACCGAGACGTACGGGACGACACGAACGGGATTCTGCAAAACATTCCCAGCTAGGGGCTAGATGTGTTACGTTAGGTTATATTACGTTATAGACGTATATAATGATCCCACCGAGAATTGGCGCCGACGCGCCAGGAATGCTGTGAAATACTACATCCGAGATGTTAGGTTCCCGTAGGTTAGGATATATAAATTTATAGACGTATATAATGTCCGCACCGAGACCTACGGGAAGACATGAACGGGATTCTGTGAAACATTACCAGCGAGGGTCTAGGTGGGTTAGGTTAGGTTATATTACGTTATAGACGTATATATTGTTCCCACCGAGAAGTAGGGGCCGACCCGCCAGAAATGTTGGAAACTTCTACATCCGAGATGTTAAGTTGCCTTAGGTTAAGATATATAAATTTATGGACGTATATAATGTCCGCACCGAGACGTACGGGCCGACACGACCGGGATTTTGTAAAACATTACCAGCGAGGGTCTAGATGGGTTAGGTTAGGTTATATTACGATATAAACGTATATAATGTGCCCACCGAGAAGTAGGAGCCGACTCGCCAGGAATGTTGGAAAATACTACATCCGAGATGTTAAGTTGCCTTAGGTTAGGATATATAAATTTATAGACGTATTTAATGTCCGCACCGAGACGTACGGGAAGACATGAACGGGATTATGTGAAACATTACCAGCGAGGGTCTAGGTGGGTTAGGTTAGGTTATATTACGTTATAGACGTATATAATGATCCCACCGAGAAGTAGGGGCCGTCCCGCCAGGAATGTTGGAAAATACTACATCCGAGATGTTAAGTTGCCTTAGGTTAGAATATATAACGTTATAGACGTATATAATGTCCGCACCGAGACGTACGGGAAGACATGAACGGGATTATGTGAAACATTACCAGCGAGGGTCTAGGTGGGTTAGGTTAGGTTATATTACAATATAGACGTATATAATGTGCCCACCGAGAAGTAGGAGCCGACCCGACAGGAATGTTGAAAAATACTACATCCGAGATGTTAGGTTCTCTTAGGTTAGGATATATAACGTTATAGACGTATATAATGTCCCTTCCGAGAACTACGGGCAGACACGACCGGGATTTTGTAAAACATTACCAGCGATGGTCTAGATGGGTTAGGTTAGGTTATATTACGATATAGACCTATATAATGTGCCCACCGAGAAGTAGGGGCCGACCCGCCAGGAATGTTGGAAAATACTACATCCGAGATATTAGGTTCCCTTAGGTTAGGATATATAAATTAATAGACGTATATAATGTCCGCACCGAGACGTACGGGAAGACATGAACGGGATTCTGTGAAACATTACCAGCGAGGGTCTAGGTGGGTTAGGTTAGGTTATATTACGTTATAGACGTATATAATGTTCCAACCGAGAAGTAGGGGCCGACCCGCCAGGAATGTTGGAAAATACTACATCCGAGATGTTAGGTTCCCTCAGGATAGGATATATAAAGTTATAGACGTATATGAGGTCCCCAAGGAAAAGTACGGACCGACACGACCGGGATTTTGTAAAACATTACCAGCGAGGGTCTAGATGGGTTAGGTTAGGTTATATTACGATATAGACGTATATAATGTGCCCCGCTAGAAGTAGGGGCCGACCCGCCAGGAATGTTGGAAAATACTACATCCGAGATGTTAGGTTCCCTTAGGTTAGGATATATAAATTAATAGACGTATATAATGTCCGCACCGAGACGTACGGGAAGACATGAACGGGATTCTGTGAAACATTACCAGCGAGGGTCTAGGTCGGTTAGGTTAGGTTATATTACAATATAGACGTACATAATGTGCCCACCGAGAAGTAGGGGCCGACCCGCCAGGAATGTTGGAAAATACTACATCCGAGACGTTAGGTTCACTTAGGTTAGGATATATAACGTTATAGACGTATATAATGTCCTCACCGAGATGTACGGGCCGACACGACCGGGATTTTGTAAAACATTACCAGCGAGGGTCTAGATGGGTTAGGTTAGGTTATATTACGATATAGACGTATATAATGTGCCCACCGAGAAGTAGGTGCCGACCCGCCAGGAATGTTGGAAAATACTACATCCGAGATATTAGGTTCCCTTAGGTTAGGATATATAAATTTATAGACGTATATAATGTCCGCACCGAGACGTACGGGAAGACATGAACGGGATTCTGTGAAACATTACCAGCGAGGGTCTAGGTGGGTTAGGTTAGGTTATATTACGATATAGACGTACATAGTGTGCCCACCTAGAAGTAGGGGCCGACCCGCCAGGAATGTTGGAAAATACTACATCCGAGATGTTAGGTTCTCTTAGGTTAGGGTATATAACGTTATGGACGTATATAATGTCTCCACCGAGAAGTACGGGCAGACACGACCGGGATTTTGTAAAACATTACCAGCGATTGTCTAGATGGGTTAGGTTAGGTTATATTACGGTATAGACCTATATAATGATCCCACCGAGAAGTGGGGGCCGACCCGCCAGGAATGTTGGAAAATACAACATCCGAGATGTTAGGTTCCCTTAGGTTAGGATATATAACGTTATAGACGTATATAATGTCCGCACCGAGACGCACGGGGCGACACGACCGGGATTCTGTAAAACATTCCCAGCTCGGGGCTAGATGTGTTAGGTTAGTTTATATTACGTTATAGACGTATATAATGATCCCACTGAGAAGTAGGGGCCGTCCCGCCAGGAATGTTGGAAAATACTACATCCGAGATGTTAAGTTGCCTTAGGTTAGAATATATAACGTTATAGACGTATATAATGTCCGCACCGAGACGAACGGGACGCCACGACCGGGATTCTGAAAAACATTCCCAGCTAGGGGCTAGATGTGTTAGGTTAGTTTATATTACGTTATAGACGTATATAATGATCCCACCGCGCAGTAGGGGCCGACCCGCCAGGAATGTTGGAAAATACTACAACCGAGATGTTAGGTTCCCTTAGGTTAGGATATATAACTTTATAGACGTATATAATGTCCGCACCGAGACGTACGGGACGACACGAACGGGATTCTGTAAAACATTCCCAGCTAGGGGCTAGATGTGTTACGTTAGGTTATATTACGTTATAGACGTATATAATGATCCCACCGAGAATTGGCGCCGACGCGCCAGGAATGCTGTGAAATACTACATCCGAGATGTTAGGTTCCCGTAGGTTAGGATATATAAATTTATAGACGTATATAATGTCCGCACCGAGACCTACGGGAAGACATGAACGGGATTCTGTGAAACATTACCAGCGAGGGTCTAGGTGGGTTAGGTTAGGTTATATTACGTTATAGACGTATATATTGTTCCCACCGAGAAGTAGGGGCCGACCCGCCAGAAATGTTGGAAACTTCTACATCCGAGATGTTAAGTTGCCTTAGGTTAAGATATATAAATTTATGGACGTATATAATGTCCGCACCGAGACGTACGGGCCGACACGACCGGGATTTTGTAAAACATTACCAGCGAGGGTCTAGATGGGTTAGGTTAGGTTATATTACGATATAAACGTATATAATGTGCCCACCGAGAAGTAGGAGCCGACTCGCCAGGAATGTTGGAAAATACTACATCCGAGATGTTAAGTTGCCTTAGGTTAGGATATATAAATTTATAGACGTATTTAATGTCCGCACCGAGACGTACGGGAAGACATGAACGGGATTATGTGAAACATTACCAGCGAGGGTCTAGGTGGGTTAGGTTAGGTTATATTACGTTATAGACGTATATAATGATCCCACCGAGAAGTAGGGGCCGTCCCGCCAGGAATGTTGGAAAATACTACATCCGAGATGTTAAGTTGCCTTAGGTTAGAATATATAACGTTATAGACGTATATAATGTCCGCACCGAGACGTACGGGAAGACATGAACGGGATTATGTGAAACATTACCAGCGAGGGTCTAGGTGGGTTAGGTTAGGTTATATTACAATATAGACGTATATAATGTGCCCACCGAGAAGTAGGAGCCGACCCGACAGGAATGTTGAAAAATACTACATCCGAGATGTTAGGTTCTCTTAGGTTAGGATATATAACGTTATAGACGTATATAATGTCCCTTCCGAGAACTACGGGCAGACACGACCGGGATTTTGTAAAACATTACCAGCGATGGTCTAGATGGGTTAGGTTAGGTTATATTACGATATAGACCTATATAATGTGCCCACCGAGAAGTAGGGGCCGACCCGCCAGGAATGTTGGAAAATACTACATCCGAGATATTAGGTTCCCTTAGGTTAGGATATATAAATTAATAGACGTATATAATGTCCGCACCGAGACGTACGGGAAGACATGAACGGGATTCTGTGAAACATTACCAGCGAGGGTCTAGGTGGGTTAGGTTAGGTTATATTACGTTATAGACGTATATAATGTTCCAACCGAGAAGTAGGGGCCGACCCGCCAGGAATGTTGGAAAATACTACATCCGAGATGTTAGGTTCCCTCAGGATAGGATATATAAAGTTATAGACGTATATGAGGTCCCCAAGGAAAAGTACGGACCGACACGACCGGGATTTTGTAAAACATTACCAGCGAGGGTCTAGATGGGTTAGGTTAGGTTATATTACGATATAGACGTATATAATGTGCCCCGCTAGAAGTAGGGGCCGACCCGCCAGGAATGTTGGAAAATACTACATCCGAGATGTTAGGTTCCCTTAGGTTAGGATATATAAATTAATAGACGTATATAATGTCCGCACCGAGACGTACGGGAAGACATGAACGGGATTCTGTGAAACATTACCAGCGAGGGTCTAGGTCGGTTAGGTTAGGTTATATTACAATATAGACGTACATAATGTGCCCACCGAGAAGTAGGGGCCGACCCGCCAGGAATGTTGGAAAATACTACATCCGAGACGTTAGGTTCACTTAGGTTAGGATATATAACGTTATAGACGTATATAATGTCCTCACCGAGATGTACGGGCCGACACGACCGGGATTTTGTAAAACATTACCAGCGAGGGTCTAGATGGGTTAGGTTAGGTTATATTACGATATAGACGTATATAATGTGCCCACCGAGAAGTAGGTGCCGACCCGCCAGGAATGTTGGAAAATACTACATCCGAGATATTAGGTTCCCTTAGGTTAGGATATATAAATTTATAGACGTATATAATGTCCGCACCGAGACGTACGGGAAGACATGAACGGGATTGTGTGAAACATTACCAGCGAGGGTCTAGGTGGGTTAGGTTAGGTTATATTACGATATAGACGTACATAGTGTGCCCACCTAGAAGTAGGGGCCGACCCGCCAGGAATGTTGGAAAATACTACATCCGAGATGTTAGGTTCTCTTAGGTTAGGGTATATAACGTTATGGACGTATATAATGTCTCCACCGAGAAGTACGGGCAGACACGACCGGGATTTTGTAAAACATTACCAGCGATTGTCTAGATGGGTTAGGTTAGGTTATATTACGGTATAGACCTATATAATGATCCCACCGAGAATTGGCGCCGACGCGCCAGGAATGCTGTGAAATACTACATCCGAGATGTTAGGTTCCCTTAGGTTAGGATATATAAATTTATAGACGTATATAATGTCCGCACCGAGACCTACGGGAAGACATGAACGGGATTCTGTGAAACATTACCAGCGAGGGTCTAGGTGGGTTAGGTTAGGTTATATTACGATATAAACGTATATAATGCGCCCACCGAGAAGTAGGAGCCGACTCGCCAGGAATGTTGGAAAATACTACATCCGAGATGTTAAGTTGCCTTAGGTTAGGATATGTAAATTTATAGACGTATTTAATGTCCGCACCGAGACGTACGGGAAGACATGAACGGGATTATGTGAAACATTACCAGCGAGGGTCTAGGTGGGTTAGGTTAGGTTATATTACGTTATAGACGTATATAATGTTCCCACCGAGAAGCAGGGACCGACCCGCCAGGAATGTTGGAAAATACTACATCCGAGATGTTAGGTTCACTTAGGTTAGGACATATAACGTTATAGACGTATATAATGTCCGCACCGAGACGTACGGGACGACACGACCGGGATTCTGTAAAACATTCCCAGCTAGGTGCTAGATGTGTTAGGTTAGTTTATATTACGTTATAGACGTATATAATGATCCCACCGAGCAGTAGGGGCCGACCCGCCAGGAATGTTGGAAAATACTACATCCGAGATGTTAGGTTCCCTTAGGTTAGGATATATAACTTTATAGACGTATATAATGTCCGCACCGAGAAGTACGGGACGACACGAACGGGATTCTGTAAAACATTCCCAGCTAGGGGCTAGATGTGTTACGTTAGGTTATATTACGTTATAGACGTATATAATGATCCCACCGAGAATTGGCGCCGACGCGCCAGGAATGCTGTGAAATACTACATCCGAGATGTTAGGTTCCCTTAGGTTAGGATATATAAATTTATAGACGTATATAATGTCCGCACCGAGACCTACGGGAAGACATGAACGGGATTCTGTGAAACATTACCAGCGAGGGTCTAGGTGGGTTAGGTTAGGTTATATTACGTTATAGACGTATATATTGTTCCCACCGAGAAGTAGGGGCCGACCCGCCAGAAATGTTGGAAAATTCTACATCCGAGATGTTAAGTAGCCTTAGGTTAGGATATATAAATTTATAGACGTATATAATGTCCGCACCGAGACGTACGGGCCGACACGACCGGGATTTTGTAAAACATTACCAGCGAGGGTCTAGATGGCTTAGGTTAGGTTATATTACGATATAGACGTATATAATGTGCCCACCGAGAAGTAGGAGCCGACCCGCCAGGAATGATGGAAAATACTACATCCGAGATGTTAGGTTCCCTTAGGTTAGGATATATAACTTTATAGACGTATATAATGTCCGCACCGAGACGTACGGGCCGACACGACCGGGATTCTGTAAAACATTCCCAGCTAGGGGCTAGATGTGTTAGGTTAGTTTATATTACGTTATAGACGTATATAATGATCCCACCGAGAAGTAGGGGCCGTCCCGCCAGGAATGTTGGAAAATACTACATCCGAGATGTTAAGTTGCCTTAGGTTAGAATATATAACGTTATAGACGTATATAATGTCCGCACCGAGACGTACGGGAAGACATGAACGGGATTATGTGAAACATTACCAGCGAGGGTCTAGGTGGGTTAGGTTAGGTTATATTACAATATAGACGTATATAATGTGCCCACCGAGAAGTAGGAGCCGACCCGCCAGGAATGTTGAAAAATACTACATCCGAGATGTTAGGTTCTCTTAGGTTAGGATATATAACGTTATAGACGTATATAATGTCCCTTCCGAGAACTACGGGCAGACACGACCGGGATTTTGTAAAACATTACCAGCGATGGTCTAGATGGGTTAGGTTAGGTTATATTACGATATAGACCTATATAATGTGCCCACCGAGAAGTAGGGGCCGACCCGCCAGGAATGTTGGAAAATACTACATCCGAGATATTAGTTTCCCTTAGGTTAGGACATATAAATTAATAGACGTATATAATGTCCTCACCGACATGTACGGGCCGACACGACCGGGATTTTGTAAAACATTACCAGCGAGGGTCTAGATGGCTTAGGTTAGGTTATATTACTATATAGACGTATATAATGTGCCCACCGAGATGTAGGGGCCGACCCGCCAGGAATGTTGGAAAATACTACATCCGAGATGTTAAGTTGCCTTAGGTTAGGATATATAAATTGATAGACGTATATAATGTCCGCACCGAGACGTACGGGCCGACACGACCGGGATTTTGTAAAACATTACCAGCGATGGTCTAGATGGGTTAGGTTAGGTTATATTACGATATAGACCTATATAATGTGCCCACCGAGAAGTAGGGGCCGACCCGCCAGGAATGTTGGAAAATACTACATCCGAGATATTAGGTTCCCTTAGGTTAGGATATATAAATTAATAGACGTATATAATGTCCGCACCGAGACGTACGGGAAGACATGAACGGGATTCTGTGAAACATTACCAGCGAGGGTCTAGGTGGGTTAGGTTAGGTTATATTACGTTATAGACGTATATAATGTTCCAACCGAGAAGTAGGGGCCGACCCGCCAGGAATGTTGGAAAATACTACATCCGAGATGTTAGGTTCCCTCAGGATAGGATATATAAAGTTATAGACGTATATGAGGTCCCCAAGGAAAAGTACGGACCGACACGACCGGGATTTTGTAAAACATTACCAGCGAGGGTCTAGATGGGTTAGGTTAGGTTATATTACGATATAAACGTATATAATGTGCCCACCGAGTAGTAGGGGCCGACCCGCCAGGAATGTTGGAAAAAAGTACATCCGAGATGTTAGGTTCCCTCAGGTTAGGATATATAAAGTTATAGACGTATATGAGGTCCCCACTTGAAAAGTACGGGCCGACACGACCGGGATTCTGTAAAACATTACCAGCGAGGGTCTAGATGGGTTAGGTTAGGTTATATTACGATATAGACGTATATAATGTGCCCACCTAGAAGTAGGGGCCGACCCGCCAGGAATGTTGGAAAATACTACATCCGAGATGTTAGGTTCCCTTAGGTTAGGATATATAAATTAATAGACGTATATAATGTCCGCACCGAGACGTACGGGAAGACATGAACGGGATTCTGTGAAACATTACCAGCGAGGGTCTAGGTCGGTTAGGTTAGGTTATATTACGATATAGACGTACATAATGTGCCCACCGAGAAGTAGGGGCCGACCCGCCAGGAATGTTGGAAAATACTACATCCGAGACGTTAGGTTCACTTAGGTTAGGATATATAACGTTATAGACGTATATAATGTCCTCACCGAGATGTACGGGCCGACACGACCGGGATTTTGTAAAACATTACCAGCGAGGGTCTAGATGGGTTAGGTTAGGTTATATTACGATATAGACGTATATAATGTGCCCACCGAGAAGTAGGTGCCGACCCGCCAGGAATGTTGGAAAATACTACATCCGAGATATTAGGTTCCCTTAGGTTAGGATATATAAATTTATAGACGTATATAATGTCCGCACCGAGACGTACGGGAAGACATGAACGGGATTGTGTGAAACATTACCAGCGAGGGTCTAGGTGGGTTAGGTTAGGTTATATTACGATATAGACGTATATAGTGTGCCCACCTAGAAGTAGGGGCCGACCCGCCAGGAATGTTGGAAAATACTACATCCGAGATGTTAGGTTCTCTTAGGTTAGGGTATATAACGTTATGGACGTATATAATGTCTCCACCGAGAAGTACGGGCAGACACGACCGGGATTTTGTAAAACATTACCAGCGATTGTCTAGATGGGTTAGGTTAGGTTATATTACGGTATAGACCTATATAATGATCCCACCGAGAATTGGCGCCGACGCGCCAGGAATGCTGTGAAATACTACATCCGAGATGTTAGGTTCCCTTAGGTTAGGATATATAAATTTATAGACGTATATAATGTCCGCACCGAGACCTACGGGAAGACATGAACGGGATTCTGTGAAACATTACCAGCGAGGGTCTAGGTGGGTTAGGTTAGGTTATATTACGATATAAACGTATATAATGTGCCCACCGAGAAGTAGGAGCCGACTCGCCAGGAATGTTGGAAAATACTACATCCGAGATGTTAAGTTGCCTTAGGTTAGGATATGTAAATTTATAGACGTATTTAATGTCCGCACCGAGACGTACGGGAAGACATGAACGGGATTATGTGAAACATTACCAGCGAGGGTCTAGGTGGGTTAGGTTAGGTTATATTACGTTATAGACGTATATAATGTTCCCACCGAGAAGCAGGGACCGACCCGCCAGGAATGTTGGAAAATACTACATCCGAGATGTTAGGTTCACTTAGGTTAGGACATATAACGTTATAGACGTATATAATGTCCGCACCGAGACGTACGGGACGACACGACCGGGATTCTGTAAAACATTCCCAGCTAGGTGCTAGATGTGTTAGGTTAGTTTATATTACGTTATAGACGTATATAATGATCCCACCGAGCAGTAGGGGCCGACCCGCCAGGAATGTTGGAAAATACTACATCCGAGATGTTAGGTTCCCTTAGGTTAGGATATATAACTTTATAGACGTATATAATGTCCGCACCGAGAAGTACGGGACGACACGAACGGGATTCTGTAAAACATTCCCAGCTAGGGGCTAGATGTGTTACGTTAGGTTATATTACGTTATAGACGTATATAATGATCCCACCGAGAATTGGCGCCGACGCGCCAGGAATGCTGTGAAATACTACATCCGAGATGTTAGGTTCCCTTAGGTTAGGATATATAAATTTATAGACGTATATAATGTCCGCACCGAGACCTACGGGAAGACATGAACGGGATTCTGTGAAACATTACCAGCGAGGGTCTAGGTGGGTTAGGTTAGGTTATATTACGTTATAGACGTATATATTGTTCCCACCGAGAAGTAGGGGCCGACCCGCCAGAAATGTTGGAAAATTCTACATCCGAGATGTTAACTTGCCTTAGGTTAGGGTATATAAATTTATAGACGTATATAATGTCCGCACCGAGACGTACGGGCCGACACGACCGGGATTTTGTAAAACATTACCAGCGAGGGTCTAGATGGCTTAGGTTAGGTTATATTACGATATAGACGTATATAATGTGCCCACCGAGAAGTAGGGGGCGACCCGCCAGGAATGTTGGAAAATACTACATCCGAGATGTTAGGTTCCCTTAGGTTAGGATATATAAATTAATAGACGTATATAATGTCCGCACCGAGACGTACGGGAAGACATGAACGGGATTCTGTGAAACATTACCAGCGAGGGTCTAGGTCGGTTAGGTTAGGTTATATTACAATATAGACGTACATAATGTGCCCACCGAGAAGTAGGGGCCGACCCGCCAGGAATGTTGGAAAATACTACATCCGAGACGTTAGGTTCACTTAGGTTAGGATATATAACGTTATAGACGTATATAATGTCCTCACCGAGATGTACGGGCCGACACGACCGGGATTTTGTAAAACATTACCAGCGAGGGTCTAGATGGGTTAGGTTAGGTTATATTACGATATAGACGTATATAATGTGCCCACCGAGAAGTAGGTGCCGACCCGCCAGGAATGTTGGAAAATACTACATCCGAGATATTAGGTTCCCTTAGGTTAGGATATATAAATTTATAGACGTATATAATGTCCGCACCGAGACGTACGGGAAGACATGAACGGGATTCTGTGAAACATTACCAGCGAGGGTCTAGGTGGGTTAGGTTAGGTTATATTACGATATAGACGTATATAGTGTGCCCACCTAGAAGTAGGGGCCGACCCGCCAGGAATGTTGGAAAATACTACATCCGAGATGTTAGGTTCTCTTAGGTTAGGGTATATAACGTTATGGACGTATATAATGTCTCCACCGAGAAGTACGGGCAG
Source organism: Xylocopa violacea (assembly GCA_963969225.1). NCBI lineage: Eukaryota > Metazoa > Arthropoda > Insecta > Hymenoptera > Apidae > Xylocopa > Xylocopa violacea. The sequence goes on along the minus strand of CAXAJV010000738.1, from coordinate 1,828,724 downwards.
ACACGACCGGGATTTTGTAAAACATTACCAGCGATTGTCTAGATGGGTTAGGTTAGGTTATATTACGGTATAGACCTATATAATGATCCCACCGAGAAGTGGGGGCCGACCCGCCAGGAATGTTGGAAAATACAACATCCGAGATGTTAGGTTCCCTTAGGTTAGGATATATAACGTTATAGACGTATATAATGTCTCCACCGAGAAGTACGGGCAGACACGACCGGGATTTTGTAAAACATTACCAGCGAGGATCTAGATGGGTTAGGTTAGGTTATATTACGTTATAAACGTATATAATGTGCCCACCGAGAAGTAGGGGCCGACCCGCCAGGAATGTTGGAAAATACTACATCCGAGATGTTAAGTTGCCTTAGGTTAGGATATATAAATTAATAGACGTATATAATGTCCGCACCGAGACGTACGGGAAGACATGAACGGGATTCTGTGAAACATTACCAGCGAGGGTCTAGGTCGGTTAGGTTAGGTTATATTACAATATAGACGTACATAATGTGCCCACCGAGAAGTAGGGGCCGAGCCGCCAGGAATGTTGGAAAATACTACATCCGAGACGTTAGGTTCACTTAGGTTAGGATATATAACGTTATAGACGTATATAATGTCCTCACCGAGATGTACGGGCCGACACGACCGGGATTTTGTAAAACATTACCAGCGAGGGTCTAGATGGGTTAGGTTAGGTTATATTACGATATAGACGTATATAATGTGCCCACCGAGAAGTAGGTGCCGACCCGCCAGGAATGTTGGAAAATACTACATCCGAGATATTAGGTTCCCTTAGGTTAGGATATATAAATTTATAGACGTATATAATGTCCGCACCGAGACGTACGGGAAGACATGAACGGGATTCTGTGAAACATTACCAGCGAGGGTGTAGGTGGGTTAGGTTAGGTTATATTACGATATAGACGTATATAGTGTGCCCACCTAGAAGTAGGGGCCGACCCGCCAGGAATGTTGGAAAATACTACATCCGAGATGTTATGTTCTCTTAGGTTAGGGTATATAACGTTATGGACGTATATAATGTCTCCACCGAGAAGTACGGGCAGACACGACCGGGATTTTGTAAAACATTACCAGCGATTGTCTAGATGGGTTAGGTTAGGTTATATTACGGTATAGACCTATATAATGATCCCACCGAGAAGTGGGGGCCGACCCGCCAGGAATGTTGGAAAATACAACATCCGAGATGTTAGGTTCCCTTAGGTTAGGATATATAACGTTATAGACGTATATAATGTCTCCACCGAGAAGTACGGGCAGACACGACCGGGATTTTGTAAAACATTACCAGCGAGGATCTAGATGGGTTAGGTTAGGTTATATTACGTTATAAACGTATATAATGTGCCCACCGAGAAGTAGGAGCCGACTCGCCAGGAATGTTGGAAAATACTACATCCGAGATGTTAAGTTGCCTTAGGTTAGGATATATAAATTTATAGACGTATTTAATGTCCGCACCGAGACGTACGGGAAGACATGAACGGGATTAGGTGAAACATTACCAGCGAGGCTCTAGGTGGGTTAGGTTAGGTTATATTACGTTATAGACGTATATAATGTGCCCACCGAGAAGTAGGGGCCGACCCGCCAGGAATGTTGGAAAATACTACATCCGAGATGTTAAGTTGCCTTAGGTTAGGATATATAAATTGATAGACGTATATAATGTCCGCACCGAGACGTACGGGCCGACACGACCGGGATTCTGTAAAACATTCCCAGCTAGGGGCTAGATGTGTTAGGTTAGTTTATATTACGTTATAGACGTATATAATGATCCCACTGAGAAGTAGGGGCCGTCCCGCCAGGAATGTTGGAAAATACTACATCCGAGATGTTAAGTTGCCTTAGGTTAGAATATATAACGTTATAGACGTATATAATGTCTGCACCGAGACGAACGGGACGACACGACCGGGATTCTGAAAAACATTCCCAGCTAGGGGCTAGATGTGTTAGGTTAGTTTATATTACGTTATAGACGTATATAATGATCCCACCGAGCAGTAGGGGCCGACCCGCCAGGAATGTTGGAAAATACTACAACCGAGATGTTAGGTTCCCTTAGGTTAGGATATATAACTTTATAGACGTATATAATGTCCGCACCGAGACGTACGGGACGACACGAACGGGATTCTGTAAAACATTCCCAGCTAGGGGCTAGATGTGTTACGTTAGGTTATATTACGTTATAGACGTATATAATGATCCCACCGAGAATTGGCGCCGACGCGCCAGGAATGCTGTGAAATACTACATCCGAGATGTTAGGTTCCCTTAGGTTAGGATATATAAATTTATAGACGTATATAATGTCCGCACCGAGACCTACGGGAAGACATGAACGGGATTCTGTGAAACATTACCAGCGAGGGTCTAGGTGGGTTAGGTTAGGTTATATTACGATATAAACGTATATAATGTGCCCACCGAGAAGTAGGAGCCGACTCGCCAGGAATGTTGGAAAATACTACATCCGAGATGTTAAGTTGCCTTAGGTTAGGATATGTAAATTTATAGACGTATTTAATGTCCGCACAGAGACGTACGGGAAGACATGAACGGGATTATGTGAAACATTACCAGCGAGGGTCTAGGTGGGTTAGGTTAGGTTATATTACGTTATAGACGTATATAATGTTCCCACCGAGAAGCAGGGACCGACCCGCCAGGAATGTTGGAAAATACTACATCCGAGATGTTAGGTTCACTTAGGTTAGGACATATAACGTTATAGACGTATATAATGTCCGCACCGAGACGTACGGGACGACACGACCGGGATTCTGTAAAACATTCCCAGCTAGGTGCTAGATGTGTTAGGTTAGTTTATATTACGTTATAGACGTATATAATGATCCCACCGAGCAGTAGGGGCCGACCCGCCAGGAATGTTGGAAAATACTACATCCGAGATGTTAGGTTCCCTTAGGTTAGGATATATAACTTTATAGACGTATATAATGTCCGCACCGAGAAGTACGGGACGACACGAACGGGATTCTGTAAAACATTCCCAGCTAGGAGCTAGATGTGTTACGTTAGGTTATATTACGTTATAGACGTATATAATGATCCCACCGAGAATTGGCGCCGACGCGCCAGGAATGCTGTGAAATACTACATCCGAGATGTTAGGTTCCCTTAGGTTAGGATATATAAATTTATAGACGTATATAATGTCCGCACCGAGACCAACGGGAAGACATGAACGGGATTCTGTGAAACATTACCAGCGAGGGTCTAGGTGGGTTAGGTTAGGTTATATTACGTTATAGACGTATATATTGTTCCCACCGAGAAGTAGGGGCCGACCCGCCAGAAATGTTGGAAAATTCTACATCCGAGATGTTAAGTTGCCTTAGGTTAGGATATATAAATTTATAGACGTATATAATGTCCGCACCGAGACGTACGGGCCGACACGACCGGGATTTTGTAAAACATTACCAGCGAGGGTCTAGATGGCTTAGGTTAGGTTATATTACGATATAGACGTATATAATGTGCCCACCGAGAAGTAGGGGCCGACCCGCCAGGAATGTTGGAAAACACTACATCCGAGATGTTAAGTTGCCTTAGGTTAGGATATATAAATTGATAGACGTATATAATGTCCGCACCGAGACGTACGGGCCGACACGACCGGGATTCTGTAAAACATTCCCAGCTAGGGGCTAGATGTGTTAGGTTAGTTTATATTACGTTATAGACGTATATAATGATCCCACCGAGAAGTAGGGGCCGTCCCGCCAGGAATGTTGGAAAATACTACATCCGAGATGTTAAGTTGCCTTAGGTTAGAATATATAACGTTATAGACGTATATAATGTCCGCACCGAGACGTACGGGAAGACATGAACGGGATTCTGTGAAACATTACCAGCGAGGGTCTAGGTCGGTTAGGTTAGGTTATATTACAATATAGACGTACATAATGTGCCCACCGAGAAGTAGGGGCCGAGCCGCCAGGAATGTTGGAAAATACTACATCCGAGACGTTAGGTTCACTTAGGTTAGGATATATAACGTTATAGACGTATATAATGTCCTCACCGAGATGTACGGGCCGACACGACCGGGATTTTGTAAAACATTACCAGCGAGGGTCTAGATGGGTTAGGTTAGGTTATATTACGATATAGACGTATATAATGTGCCCACCGAGAAGTAGGTGCCGACCCGCCAGGAATGTTGGAAAATACTACATCCGAGATATTAGGTTCCCTTAGGTTAGGATATATAAATTTATAGACGTATATAATGTCCGCACCGAGACGTACGGGAAGACATGAACGGGATTCTGTGAAACATTACCAGCGAGGGTGTAGGTGGGTTAGGTTAGGTTATATTACGATATAGACGTATATAGTGTGCCCACCTAGAAGTAGGGGCCGACCCGCCAGGAATGTTGGAAAATACTACATCCGAGATGTTAGGTTCTCTTAGGTTAGGGTATATAACGTTATGGACGTATATAATGTCTCCACCGAGAAGTACGGGCAGACACGACCGGGATTTTGTAAAACATTACCAGCGATTGTCTAGATGGGTTAGGTTAGGTTATATTACGGTATAGACCTATATAATGATCCCACCGAGAAGTGGGGGCCGACCCGCCAGGAATGTTGGAAAATACAACATCCGAGATGTTAGGTTCCCTTAGGTTAGGATATATAACGTTATAGACGTATATAATGTCTCCACCGAGAAGTACGGGCAGACACGACCGGGATTTTGTAAAACATTACCAGCGAGGATCTAGATGGGTTAGGTTAGGTTATATTACGTTATAAACGTATATAATGTGCCCACCGAGAAGTAGGAGCCGACTCGCCAGGAATGTTGGAAAATACTACATCCGAGATGTTAAGTTGCCTTAGGTTAGGATATATAAATTTATAGACGTATTTAATGTCCGCACCGAGACGTACGGGAAGACATGAACGGGATTAGGTGAAACATTACCAGCGAGGCTCTAGGTGGGTTAGGTTAGGTTATATTACGTTATAGACGTATATAATGTGCCCACCGAGAAGTAGGGGCCGACCCGCCAGGAATGTTGGAAAATACTACATCCGAGATGTTAAGTTGCCTTAGGTTAGGATATATAAATTGATAGACGTATATAATGTCCGCACCGAGACGTACCGGCCGACACGACCGGGATTCTGTAAAACATTCCCAGCTAGGGGCTAGATGTGTTAGGTTAGTTTATATTACGTTATAGACGTATATAATGATCCCACTGAGAAGTAGGGGCCGTCCCGCCAGGAATGTTGGAAAATACTACATCCGAGATGTTAAGTTGCCTTAGGTTAGAATATATAACGTTATAGACGTATATAATGTCTGCACCGAGACGAACGGGACGACACGACCGGGATTCTGAAAAACATTCCCAGCTAGGGGCTAGATGTGTTAGGTTAGTTTATATTACGTTATAGACGTATATAATGATCCCACCGAGCAGTAGGGGCCGACCCGCCAGGAATGTTGGAAAATACTACAACCGAGATGTTAGGTTCCCTTAGGTTAGGATATATAACTTTATAGACGTATATAATGTCCGCACCGAGACGTACGGGACGACACGAACGGGATTCTGTAAAACATTCCCAGCTAGGGGCTAGATGTGTTACGTTAGGTTATATTACGTTATAGACGTATATAATGATCCCACCGAGAATTGGCGCCGACGCGCCAGGAATGCTGTGAAATACTACATCCGAGATGTTAGGTTCCCTTAGGTTAGGATATATAAATTTATAGACGTATATAATGTCCGCACCGAGACCTACGGGAAGACATGAACGGGATTCTGTGAAACATTACCAGCGAGGGTCTAGGTGGGTTAGGTTAGGTTATATTACGATATAAACGTATATAATGTGCCCACCGAGAAGTAGGAGCCGACTCGCCAGGAATGTTGGAAAATACTACATCCGAGATGTTAAGTTGCCTTAGGTTAGGATATGTAAATTTATAGACGTATTTAATGTCCGCACAGAGACGTACGGGAAGACATGAACGGGATTATGTGAAACATTACCAGCGAGGGTCTAGGTGGGTTAGGTTAGGTTATATTACGTTATAGACGTATATAATGTTCCCACCGAGAAGCAGGGACCGACCCGCCAGGAATGTTGGAAAATACTACATCCGAGATGTTAGGTTCACTTAGGTTAGGACATATAACGTTATAGACGTATATAATGTCCGCACCGAGACGTACGGGACGACACGACCGGGATTCTGTAAAACATTCCCAGCTAGGTGCTAGATGTGTTAGGTTAGTTTATATTACGTTATAGACGTATATAATGATCCCACCGAGCAGTAGGGGCCGACCCGCCAGGAATGTTGGAAAATACTACATCCGAGATGTTAGGTTCCCTTAGGTTAGGATATATAACTTTATAGACGTATATAATGTCCGCACCGAGAAGTACGGGACGACACGAACGGGATTCTGTAAAACATTCCCAGCTAGGAGCTAGATGTGTTACGTTAGGTTATATTACGTTATAGACGTATATAATGATCCCACCGAGAATTGGCGCCGACGCGCCAGGAATGCTGTGAAATACTACATCCGAGATGTTAGGTTCCCTTAGGTTAGGATATATAAATTTATAGACGTATATAATGTCCGCACCGAGACCAACGGGAAGACATGAACGGGATTCTGTGAAACATTACCAGCGAGGGTCTAGGTGGGTTAGGTTAGGTTATATTACGTTATAGACGTATATATTGTTCCCACCGAGAAGTAGGGGCCGACCCGCCAGAAATGTTGGAAAATTCTACATCCGAGATGTTAAGTTGCCTTAGGTTAGGATATATAAATTTATAGACGTATATAATGTCCGCACCGAGACGTACGGGCCGACACGACCGGGATTTTGTAAAACATTACCAGCGAGGGTCTAGATGGCTTAGGTTAGGTTATATTACGATATAGACGTATATAATGTGCCCACCGAGAAGTAGGGGCCGACCCGCCAGGAATGTTGGAAAACACTACATCCGAGATGTTAAGTTGCCTTAGGTTAGGATATATAAATTGATAGACGTATATAATGTCCGCACCGAGACGTACGGGCCGACACGACCGGGATTCTGTAAAACATTCCCAGCTAGGGGCTAGATGTGTTAGGTTAGTTTATATTACGTTATAGACGTATATAATGATCCCACCGAGAAGTAGGGGCCGTCCCGCCAGGAATGTTGGAAAATACTACATCCGAGATGTTAAGTTGCCTTAGGTTAGAATATATAACGTTATAGACGTATATAATGTCCGCACCGAGACGTACGGGAAGACATGAACGGGATTCTGTGAAACATTACCAGCGAGGGTCTAGGTCGGTTAGGTTAGGTTATATTACAATATAGACGTACATAATGTGCCCACCGAGAAGTAGGGGCCGAGCCGCCAGGAATGTTGGAAAATACTACATCCGAGACGTTAGGTTCACTTAGGTTAGGATATATAACGTTATAGACGTATATAATGTCCTCACCGAGATGTACGGGCCGACACGACCGGGATTTTGTAAAACATTACCAGCGAGGGTCTAGATGGGTTAGGTTAGGTTATATTACGATATAGACGTATATAATGTGCCCACCGAGAAGTAGGTGCCGACCCGCCAGGAATGTTGGAAAATACTACATCCGAGATATTAGGTTCCCTTAGGTTAGGATATATAAATTTATAGACGTATATAATGTCCGCACCGAGACGTACGGGAAGACATGAACGGGATTCTGTGAAACATTACCAGCGAGGGTGTAGGTGGGTTAGGTTAGGTTATATTACGATATAGACGTATATAGTGTGCCCACCTAGAAGTAGGGGCCGACCCGCCAGGAATGTTGGAAAATACTACATCCGAGATGTTAGGTTCTCTTAGGTTAGGGTATATAACGTTATGGACGTATATAATGTCTCCACCGAGAAGTACGGGCAGACACGACCGGGATTTTGTAAAACATTACCAGCGATTGTCTAGATGGGTTAGGTTAGGTTATATTACGGTATAGACCTATATAATGATCCCACCGAGAAGTGGGGGCCGACCCGCCAGGAATGTTGGAAAATACAACATCCGAGATGTTAGGTTCCCTTAGGTTAGGATATATAACGTTATAGACGTATATAATGTCTCCACCGAGAAGTACGGGCAGACACGACCGGGATTTTGTAAAACATTACCAGCGAGGATCTAGATGGGTTAGGTTAGGTTATATTACGTTATAAACGTATATAATGTGCCCACCGAGAAGTAGGAGCCGACTCGCCAGGAATGTTGGAAAATACTACATCCGAGATGTTAAGTTGCCTTAGGTTAGGATATATAAATTTATAGACGTATTTAATGTCCGCACCGAGACGTACGGGAAGACATGAACGGGATTAGGTGAAACATTACCAGCGAGGCTCTAGGTGGGTTAGGTTAGGTTATATTACGTTATAGACGTATATAATGTGCCCACCGAGAAGTAGGGGCCGACCCGCCAGGAATGTTGGAAAATACTACATCCGAGATGTTAAGTTGCCTTAGGTTAGGATATATAAATTGATAGACGTATATAATGTCCGCACCGAGACGTACCGGCCGACACGACCGGGATTCTGTAAAACATTCCCAGCTAGGGGCTAGATGTGTTAGGTTAGTTTATATTACGTTATAGACGTATATAATGATCCCACTGAGAAGTAGGGGCCGTCCCGCCAGGAATGTTGGAAAATACTACATCCGAGATGTTAAGTTGCCTTAGGTTAGAATATATAACGTTATAGACGTATATAATGTCTGCACCGAGACGAACGGGACGACACGACCGGGATTCTGAAAAACATTCCCAGCTAGGGGCTAGATGTGTTAGGTTAGTTTATATTACGTTATAGACGTATATAATGATCCCACCGAGCAGTAGGGGCCGACCCGCCAGGAATGTTGGAAAATACTACAACCGAGATGTTAGGTTCCCTTAGGTTAGGATATATAACTTTATAGACGTATATAATGTCCGCACCGAGACGTACGGGACGACACGAACGGGATTCTGTAAAACATTCCCAGCTAGGGGCTAGATGTGTTACGTTAGGTTATATTACGTTATAGACGTATATAATGATCCCACCGAGAATTGGCGCCGACGCGCCAGGAATGCTGTGAAATACTACATCCGAGATGTTAGGTTCCCTTAGGTTAGGATATATAAATTTATAGACGTATATAATGTCCGCACCGAGACCTACGGGAAGACATGAACGGGATTCTGTGAAACATTACCAGCGAGGGTCTAGGTGGGTTAGGTTAGGTTATATTACGATATAAACGTATATAATGTGCCCACCGAGAAGTAGGAGCCGACTCGCCAGGAATGTTGGAAAATACTACATCCGAGATGTTAAGTTGCCTTAGGTTAGGATATGTAAATTTATAGACGTATTTAATGTCCGCACCGAGACGTACGGGAAGACATGAACGGGATTATGTGAAACATTACCAGCGAGGGTCTAGGTGGGTTAGGTTAGGTTATATTACGTTATAGACGTATATAATGTTCCCACCGAGAAGCAGGGACCGACCCGCCAGGAATGTTGGAAAATACTACATCCGAGATGTTAGGTTCACTTAGGTTAGGACATATAACGTTATAGACGTATATAATGTCCGCACCGAGACGTACGGGACGACACGACCGGGATTCTGTAAAACATTCCCAGCTAGGTGCTAGATGTGTTAGGTTAGTTTATATTACGTTATAGACGTATATAATGATCCCACCGAGCAGTAGGGGCCGACCCGCCAGGAATGTTGGAAAATACTACATCCGAGATGTTAGGTTCCCTTAGGTTAGGATATATAACTTTATAGACGTATATAATGTCCGCACCGAGAAGTACGGGACGACACGAACGGGATTCTGTAAAACATTCCCAGCTAGGAGCTAGATGTGTTACGTTAGGTTATATTACGTTATAGACGTATATAATGATCCCACCGAGAATTGGCGCCGACGCGCCAGGAATGCTGTGAAATACTACATCCGAGATGTTAGGTTCCCTTAGGTTAGGATATATAAATTTATAGACGTATATAATGTCCGCACCGAGACCTACGGGAAGACATGAACGGGATTCTGTGAAACATTACCAGCGAGGGTCTAGGTGGGTTAGGTTAGGTTATATTACGTTATAGACGTATATATTGTTCCCACCGAGAAGTAGGGGCCGACCCGCCAGAAATGTTGGAAAATTCTACATCCGAGATGTTAAGTTGCCTTAGGTTAGGATATATAAATTTATAGACGTATATAATGTCCGCACCGAGACGTACGGGCCGACACGACCGGGATTTTGTAAAACATTACCAGCGAGGGTCTAGATGGCTTAGGTTAGGTTATATTACGATATAGACGTATATAATGTGCCCACCGAGAAGTAGGGGCCGACCCGCCAGGAATGTTGGAAAACACTACATCCGAGATGTTAAGTTGCCTTAGGTTAGGATATATAAATTGATAGACGTATATAATGTCCGCACCGAGACGTACGGGCCGACACGACCGGGATTCTGTAAAACATTCCCAGCTAGGGGCTAGATGTGTTAGGTTAGTTTATATTACGTTATAGACGTATATAATGATCCCACCGAGAAGTAGGGGCCGTCCCGCCAGGAATGTTGGAAAATACTACATCCGAGATGTTAAGTTGCCTTAGGTTAGAATATATAACGTTATAGACGTATATAATGTCCGCACCGAGACGTACGGGAAGACATGAACGGGATTATGTGAAACATTACCAGCGAGGGTCTAGGTGGGTTAGGTTAGGTTATATTACAATATAGACGTATATAATGTGCCCACCGAGAAGTAGGAGCCGACCCGCCAGGAATGTTGAAAAATACTACATCCGAGATGTTAGGTTCTCTTAGGTTAGGATATATAACGTTATAGACGTATATAATGTCCCTTCCGAGAACTACGGGCAGACACGACCGGGATTTTGTAAAACATTACCAGCGATGGTCTAGATGGGTTAGGTTAGGTTATATTACGATATAGACCTATATAATGTGCCCACCGAGAAGTAGGGGCCGACCCGCCAGGAATGTTGGAAAATACTACATCCGAGATATTAGTTTCCCTTAGGTTAGGACATATAAATTAATAGACGTATATAATGTCCTCACCGACATGTACGGGCCGACACGACCGGGATTTTGTAAAACATTACCAGCGAGGGTCTAGATGGCTTAGGTTAGGTTATATTACTATATAGACGTATATAATGTGCCCACCGAGATGTAGGGGCCGACCCGCCAGGAATGTTGGAAAATACTACATCCGAGATGTTAAGTTGCCTTAGGTTAGGATATATAAATTGATAGACGTATATAATGTCCGCACCGAGACGTACGGGCCGACACGACCGGGATTTTGTAAAACATTACCAGCGATGGTCTAGATGGGTTAGGTTAGGTTATATTACGATATAGACCTATATAATGTGCCCACCGAGAAGTAGGGGCCGACCCGCCAGGAATGTTGGAAAATACTACATCCGAGATATTAGGTTCCCTTAGGTTAGGATATATAAATTAATAGACGTATATAATGTCCGCACCGAGACGTACGGGAAGACATGAACGGGATTCTGTGAAACATTACCAGCGAGGGTCTAGGTGGGTTAGGTTAGGTTATATTACGTTATAGACGTATATAATGTTCCAACCGAGAAGTAGGGGCCGACCCGCCAGGAATGTTGGAAAATACTACATCCGAGATGTTAGGTTCCCTCAGGATAGGATATATAAAGTTATAGACGTATATGAGGTCCCCAAGGAAAAGTACGGACCGACACGACCGGGATTTTGTAAAACATTACCAGCGAGGGTCTAGATGGGTTAGGTTAGGTTATATTACGATATAAACGTATATAATGTGCCCACCGAGAAGTAGGGGCCGACCCGCCAGGAATGTTGGAAAAAAGTACATCCGAGATGTTAGGTTCCCTCAGGTTAGGATATATAAAGTTATAGACGTATATGAGGTCCCCACTTGAAAAGTACGGGCCGACACGACCGGGATTCTGTAAAACATTACCAGCGAGGGTCTAGATGGGTTAGGTTAGGTTATATTACGATATAGACGTATATAATGTGCCCACCTAGAAGTAGGGGCCGACCCGCCAGGAATGTTGGAAAATACTACATCCGAGATGTTAGGTTCCCTTAGGTTAGGATATATAAATTAATAGACGTATATAATGTCCGCACCGAGACGTACGGGAAGACATGAACGGGATTCTGTGAAACATTACCAGCGAGGGTCTAGGTCGGTTAGGTTAGGTTATATTACGATATAGACGTACATAATGTGCCCACCGAGAAGTAGGGGCCGACCCGCCAGGAATGTTGGAAAATACTACATCCGAGACGTTAGGTTCACTTAGGTTAGGATATATAACGTTATAGACGTATATAATGTCCTCACCGAGATGTACGGGCCGACACGACCGGGATTTTGTAAAACATTACCAGCGAGGGTCTAGATGGGTTAGGTTAGGTTATATTACGATATAGACGTATATAGTGTGCCCACCTAGAAGTAGGGGCCGACCCGCCAGGAATGTTGGAAAATACTACATCCGAGATGTTAGGTTCTCTTAGGTTAGGGTATATAACGTTATGGACGTATATAATGTCTCCACCGAGAAGTACGGGCAGACACGACCGGGATTTTGTAAAACATTACCAGCGATTGTCTAGATGGGTTAGGTTAGGTTATATTACGGTATAGACCTATATAACGATCCCACCGAGAAGTGGGGGCCGACCCGCCAGGAATGTTGGAAAATACAACATCCGAGATGTTAGGTTCCCTTAGGTTAGGATATATAACGTTATAGACGTATATAATGTCTCCACCGAGAAGTACGGGCAGACACGACCGGGATTTTGTAAAACATTACCAGCGAGGATCTAGATGGGTTAGGTTAGGTTATATTACTTATAAACGTATATAATGTGCCCACCGAGAAGTAGGAGCCGACTCGCCAGGAATGTTGGAAAATACTACATCCGAGATGTTAAGTTGCCTTAGGTTAGGATATATAAATTTATAGACGTATTTAATGTCCGCACCGAGACGTACGGGAAGACATGAACGGGATTATGTGAAACATTACCAGCGAGGGTCTAGGTGGGTTAGGTTAGGTTATATTACGTTATAGACGTATATAATGTGCCCACCGAGAAGTAGGGGCCGACCCGCCAGGAATGTTGGAAAATACTACATCCGAGATGTTAAGTTGCCTTAGGTTAGGATATATAACTTTATAGACGTATATAATGTCCGCACCGAGACGTACGGGACGACACGAACGGGATTATGTGAAACATTACCAGCGAGGGTCTAGGTGGGTTAGGTTAGGTTATATTACGTTATAGACGTATATAATGTTCCCACCGAGAAGCAGGGACCGACCCGCCAGGAATGTTGGAAAATACTACATCCGAGATGTTAGGTTCACTTAGGTTAGGACATATAACGTTATAGACGTATATAATGTCCGCACCGAGACGTACGGGACGACACGACCGGGATTCTGTAAAACATTCCCAGCTAGGTGCTAGATGTGTTAGGTTAGTTTATATTACGTTATAGACGTATATAATGATCCCACCGAGCAGTAGGGGCCGACCCGCCAGGAATGTTGGAAAATACTAAATCCGAGATGTTAGGTTCCCTTAGGTTAGGATATATAACTTTATAGACGTATATAATGTCCGCACCGAGAAGTACGGGACGACACGAACGGGATTCTGTAAAACATTCCCAGCTAGGGGCTAGATGTGTTACGTTAGGTTATATTACGTTATAGACGTATATAATGATCCCACCGAGAATTGGCGCCGACGCGCCAGGAATGCTGTGAAATACTACATCCGAGATGTTAGGTTCCCTTAGGTTAGGATATATAAATTTATAGACGTATATAATGTCCGCACCGAGACCTACGGGAAGACATGAACGGGATTCTGTGAAACATTACCAGCGAGGGTCTAGGTGGGTTAGGTTAGGTTATATTACGTTATAGACGTATATATTGTTCCCACCGAGAAGTAGGGGCCGACCCGCCAGAAATGTTGGAAAATTCTACATCCAAGATGTTAAGTTGCCTTAGGTTAGGATATATAAATTTATAGACGTATATAATGTCCGCACCGAGACGTACGGGCCGACACGACCGGGATTTTGTAAAACATTACCAGCGAGGGTCTAGATGGCTTAGGTTAGGTTATATTACGATATAGACGTATATAATGTGCCCACCGAGAAGTAGGGGCCGACCCGCCAGGAATGTTGGAAAATACTACATCCGAGATGTTAAGTTGCCTTAGGTTAGAATATATAACGTTATAGACGTATATAATGTCCGCACCGAGACGTACGGGAAGACATGAACGGGATTATGTGAAACATTACCAGCGAGGGTCTAGGTGGGTTAGGTTAGGTTATATTACGTTATAGACGTATATAATGTTCCCACCGAGAAGCAGGGACCGACCCGCCAGGAATGTTGGAAAATACTACATCCGAGATGTTAGGTTCACTTAGGTTAGGACATATAACGTTATAGACGTATATAATGTCCGCACCGAGACGTACGGGACGACACGACCGGGATTCTGTAAAACATTCCCAGCTAGGTGCTAGATGTGTTAGGTTAGTTTATATTACGTTATAGACGTATATAATGATCCCACCGAGCAGTAGGGGCCGACCCGCCAGGAATGTTGGAAAATACTAAATCCGAGATGTTAGGTTCCCTTAGGTTAGGATATATAACTTTATAGACGTATATAATGTCCGCACCGAGAAGTACGGGACGACACGAACGGGATTCTGTAAAACATTCCCAGCTAGGGGCTAGATGTGTTACGTTAGGTTATATTACGTTATAGACGTATATAATGATCCCACCGAGAATTGGCGCCGACGCGCCAGGAATGCTGTGAAATACTACATCCGAGATGTTAGGTTCCCTTAGGTTAGGATATATAAATTTATAGACGTATATAATGTCCGCACCGAGACCTACGGGAAGACATGAACGGGATTCTGTGAAACATTACCAGCGAGGGTCTAGGTGGGTTAGGTTAGGTTATATTACGTTATAGACGTATATATTGTTCCCACCGAGAAGTAGGGGCCGACCCGCCAGAAATGTTGGAAAATTCTACATCCAAGATGTTAAGTTGCCTTAGGTTAGGATATATAAATTTATAGACGTATATAATGTCCGCACCGAGACGTACGGGCCGACACGACCGGGATTTTGTAAAACATTACCAGCGAGGGTCTAGATGGCTTAGGTTAGGTTATATTACGATATAGACGTATATAATGTGCCCACCGAGAAGTAGGGGCCGACCCGCCAGGAATGTTGGAAAATACTACATCCGAGATGTTAAGTTGCCTTAGGTTAGAATATATAACGTTATAGACGTATATAATGTCCGCACCGAGACGTACGGGAAGACATGAACGGGATTATGTGAAACATTACCAGCGAGGGTCTAGGTGGGTTAGGTTAGGTTATATTACGTTATAGACGTATATAATGTTCCCACCGAGAAGCAGGGACCGACCCGCCAGGAATGTTGGAAAATACTACATCCGAGATGTTAGGTTCACTTAGGTTAGGACATATAACGTTATAGACGTATATAATGTCCGCACCGAGACGTACGGGACGACACGACCGGGATTCTGTAAAACATTCCCAGCTAGGTGCTAGATGTGTTAGGTTAGTTTATATTACGTTATAGACGTATATAATGATCCCACCGAGCAGTAGGGGCCGACCCGCCAGGAATGTTGGAAAATACTAAATCCGAGATGTTAGGTTCCCTTAGGTTAGGATATATAACTTTATAGACGTATATAATGTCCGCACCGAGAAGTACGGGACGACACGAACGGGATTCTGTAAAACATTCCCAGCTAGGGGCTAGATGTGTTACGTTAGGTTATATTACGTTATAGACGTATATAATGATCCCACCGAGAATTGGCGCCGACGCGCCAGGAATGCTGTGAAATACTACATCCGAGAAGTTAGGTTCCCTTAGGTTAGGATATATAAATTTATAGACGTATATAATGTCCGCACCGAGACCTACGGGAAGACATGAACGGGATTCTGTGAAACATTACCAGCGAGGGTCTAGGTGGGTTAGGTTAGGTTATATTACGTTATAGACGTATATATTGTTCCCACCGAGAAGTAGGGGCCGACCCGCCAGAAATGTTGGAAAATTCTACATACAAGATGTTAAGTTGCCTTAGGTTAGGATATATAAATTTATAGACGTATATAATGTCCGCACCGAGACGTACGGGCCGACACGACCGGGATTTTGTAAAACATTACCAGCGAGGGTCTAGATGGCTTAGGTTAGGTTATATTACGATATAGACGTATATAATGTGCCCACCGAGAAGTAGGGGCCGACCCGCCAGGAATGTTGGAAAATACTACATCCGAGATGTTAAGTTGCCTTAGGTTAGAATATATAACGTTATAGACGTATATAATGTCCGCACCGAGACGTACGGGAAGACATGAACGGGATTATGTGAAACATTACCAGCGAGGGTCTAGGTGGGTTAGGTTAGGTTATATTACAATATAGACGTATATAATGTGCCCACCGAGAAGTAGGAGCCGACCCGCCAGGAATGTTGAAAAATACGACATCCGAGATGTTAGGTTCTCTTAGGTTAGGATATATAACGTTATAGACGTATATAATGTCCGCACCGAGACGTACGGGAAGACACGACCGGGATTTTGTAAAACATTACCAGCGATGGTCTAGATGGGTTAGGTTAGGTTATATTACGATATAGACCTATATAATGTGCCCACCGAGAAGTAGGGGCCGACCCGCCAGGAATGTTGGAAAATACTACATCCGAGATATTAGTTTCCCTTAGGTTAGGATATATAAATTAATAGACGTATATAATGTCCTCACCGACATGTACGGGCCGACACGACCGGGATTTTGTAAAACATTACCAGCGAGGGTCTAGATGGCTTAGGTTAGGTTATATTACTATATAGACGTATATAATGTGCCCACCGAGATGTAGGGGCCGACCCGCCAGGAATGTTGGAAAATACTACATCCGAGATGTTAAGTTGCCTTAGGTTAGGATATATAAATTGATAGACGTATATAATGTCCGCACCGAGACGTACGGGCCGACACGACCGGGATTTTGTAAAACATTACCAGCGATGGTCTAGATGGGTTAGGTTAGGTTATATTACGATATAGACCTATATAATGTGCCCACCGAGAAGTAGGGGCCGACCCGCCAGGAATGTTGGAAAATACTACATCCGAGATATTAGGTTCCCTTAGGTTAGGATATATAAATTAATAGACGTATATAATGTCCGCACCGAGACGTACGGGAAGACATGAACGGGATTCTGTGAAACATTACCAGCGAGGGTCTAGGTGGGTTAGGTTAGGTTAAATTACGTTATAGACGTATATAATGTTCCAACCGAGAAGTAGGGGCCGACCCGCCAGGAATGTTGGAAAATACTACATCCGAGATGTTAGGTTCCCTCAGGATAGGATATATAAAGTTATAGACGTATATGTGGTCCCCAAGGAAAAGTACGGACCGACACGACCGGGATTTTGTAAAACATTACCAGCGAGGGTCTAGATGGGTTAGGTTAGGTTATATTACGATATAAACGTATATAATGTGCCCACCGAGAAGTAGGGGCCGACCCGCCAGGAATGTTGGAAAAAAGTACATCCGAGATGTTAGGTTCCCTCAGGTTAGGATATATAAAGTTATAGACGTATATGAGGTCCCCACTTGAAAAGTACGGGCCGACACGACCGGGATTTTGTAAAACATTACCAGCGAGGGTCTAGATGGGTTAGGTTAGGTTATATTACGATATAGACGTATATAATGTGCCCACCTAGAAGTAGGGGCCGACCCGCCAGGAATGTTGGAAAATACTACATCCGAGATGTTAGGTTCCCTTAGGTTAGGATATATAAATTAATAGACGTATATAATGTCCGCACCGAGACGTACGGGACGACACGACCGGGATTCTGTAAAACATTCCCAGCTAGGTGCTAGATGTGTTAGGTTAGTTTATATTACGTTATAGACGTATATAATGATCCCACCGAGCAGTAGGGGCCGACCCGCCAGGAATGTTGGAAAATACTAAATCCGAGATGTTAGGTTCCCTTAGGTTAGGATATATAACTTTATAGACGTATATAATGTCCGCACCGAGAAGTACGGGACGACACGAACGGGATTCTGTAAAACATTCCCAGCTAGGGGCTAGATGTGTTACGTTAGGTTATATTACGTTATAGACGTATATAATGATCCCACCGAGAATTGGCGCCGACGCGCCAGGAATGCTGTGAAATACTACATCCGAGATGTTAGGTTCCCTTAGGTTAGGATATATAAATTTATAGACGTATATAATGTCCGCACCGAGACCTACGGGAAGACATGAACGGGATTCTGTGAAACATTACCAGCGAGGGTCTAGGTGGGTTAGGTTAGGTTATATTACGTTATAGACGTATATATTGTTCCCACCGAGAAGTAGGGGCCGACCCGCCAGAAATGTTGGAAAATTCTACATCCAAGATGTTAAGTTGCCTTAGGTTAGGATATATAAATTTATAGACGTATATAATGTCCGCACCGAGACGTACGGGCCGACACGACCGGGATTTTGTAAAACATTACCAGCGAGGGTCTAGATGGCTTAGGTTAGGTTATATTACGATATAGACGTATATAATGTGCCCACCGAGAAGTAGGGGCCGACCCGCCAGGAATGTTGGAAAATACTACATCCGAGATGTTAAGTTGCCTTAGGTTAGAATATATAACGTTATAGACGTATATAATGTCCGCACCGAGACGTACGGGAAGACATGAACGGGATTATGTGAAACATTACCAGCGAGGGTCTAGGTGGGTTAGGTTAGGTTATATTACGTTATAGACGTATATAATGTTCCCACCGAGAAGCAGGGACCGACCCGCCAGGAATGTTGGAAAATACTACATCCGAGATGTTAGGTTCACTTAGGTTAGGACATATAACGTTATAGACGTATATAATGTCCGCACCGAGACGTACGGGACGACACGACCGGGATTCTGTAAAACATTCCCAGCTAGGTGCTAGATGTGTTAGGTTAGTTTATATTACGTTATAGACGTATATAATGATCCCACCGAGCAGTAGGGGCCGACCCGCCAGGAATGTTGGAAAATACTAAATCCGAGATGTTAGGTTCCCTTAGGTTAGGATATATAACTTTATAGACGTATATAATGTCCGCACCGAGAAGTACGGGACGACACGAACGGGATTCTGTAAAACATTCCCAGCTAGGGGCTAGATGTGTTACGTTAGGTTATATTACGTTATAGACGTATATAATGATCCCACCGAGAATTGGCGCCGACGCGCCAGGAATGCTGTGAAATACTACATCCGAGATGTTAGGTTCCCTTAGGTTAGGATATATAAATTTATAGACGTATATAATGTCCGCACCGAGACCTACGGGAAGACATGAACGGGATTCTGTGAAACATTACCAGCGAGGGTCTAGGTGGGTTAGGTTAGGTTATATTACGTTATAGACGTATATATTGTTCCCACCGAGAAGTAGGGGCCGACCCGCCAGAAATGTTGGAAAATTCTACATCCAAGATGTTAAGTTGCCTTAGGTTAGGATATATAAATTTATAGACGTATATAATGTCCGCACCGAGACGTACGGGCCGACACGACCGGGATTTTGTAAAACATTACCAGCGAGGGTCTAGATGGCTTAGGTTAGGTTATATTACGATATAGACGTATATAATGTGCCCACCGAGAAGTAGGGGCCGACCCGCCAGGAATGTTGGAAAATACTACATCCGAGATGTTAAGTTGCCTTAGGTTAGAATATATAACGTTATAGACGTATATAATGTCCGCACCGAGACGTACGGGAAGACATGAACGGGATTATGTGAAACATTACCAGCGAGGGTCTAGGTGGGTTAGGTTAGGTTATATTACGTTATAGACGTATATAATGTTCCCACCGAGAAGCAGGGACCGACCCGCCAGGAATGTTGGAAAATACTACATCCGAGATGTTAGGTTCACTTAGGTTAGGACATATAACGTTATAGACGTATATAATGTCCGCACCGAGACGTACGGGACGACACGACCGGGATTCTGTAAAACATTCCCAGCTAGGTGCTAGATGTGTTAGGTTAGTTTATATTACGTTATAGACGTATATAATGATCCCACCGAGCAGTAGGGGCCGACCCGCCAGGAATGTTGGAAAATACTAAATCCGAGATGTTAGGTTCCCTTAGGTTAGGATATATAACTTTATAGACGTATATAATGTCCGCACCGAGAAGTACGGGACGACACGAACGGGATTCTGTAAAACATTCCCAGCTAGGGGCTAGATGTGTTACGTTAGGTTATATTACGTTATAGACGTATATAATGATCCCACCGAGAATTGGCGCCGACGCGCCAGGAATGCTGTGAAATACTACATCCGAGAAGTTAGGTTCCCTTAGGTTAGGATATATAAATTTATAGACGTATATAATGTCCGCACCGAGACCTACGGGAAGACATGAACGGGATTCTGTGAAACATTACCAGCGAGGGTCTAGGTGGGTTAGGTTAGGTTATATTACGTTATAGACGTATATATTGTTCCCACCGAGAAGTAGGGGCCGACCCGCCAGAAATGTTGGAAAATTCTACATACAAGATGTTAAGTTGCCTTAGGTTAGGATATATAAATTTATAGACGTATATAATGTCCGCACCGAGACGTACGGGCCGACACGACCGGGATTTTGTAAAACATTACCAGCGAGGGTCTAGATGGCTTAGGTTAGGTTATATTACGATATAGACGTATATAATGTGCCCACCGAGAAGTAGGGGCCGACCCGCCAGGAATGTTGGAAAATACTACATCCGAGATGTTAAGTTGCCTTAGGTTAGAATATATAACGTTATAGACGTATATAATGTCCGCACCGAGACGTACGGGAAGACATGAACGGGATTATGTGAAACATTACCAGCGAGGGTCTAGGTGGGTTAGGTTAGGTTATATTACAATATAGACGTATATAATGTGCCCACCGAGAAGTAGGAGCCGACCCGCCAGGAATGTTGAAAAATACGACATCCGAGATGTTAGGTTCTCTTAGGTTAGGATATATAACGTTATAGACGTATATAATGTCCGCACCGAGACGTACGGGCCGACACGACCGGGATTTTGTAAAACATTACCAGCGATGGTCTAGATGGGTTAGGTTAGGTTATATTACGATATAGACCTATATAATGTGCCCACCGAGAAGTAGGGGCCGACCCGCCAGGAATGTTGGAAAATACTACATCCGAGATATTAGGTTCCCTTAGGTTAGGATATATAAATTAATAGACGTATATAATGTCCGCACCGAGACGTACGGGAAGACATGAACGGGATTCTGTGAAACATTACCAGCGAGGGTCTAGGTGGGTTAGGTTAGGTTAAATTACGTTATAGACGTATATAATGTTCCAACCGAGAAGTAGGGGCCGACCCGCCAGGAATGTTGGAAAATACTACATCCGAGATGTTAGGTTCCCTCAGGATAGGATATATAAAGTTATAGACGTATATGTGGTCCCCAAGGAAAAGTACGGACCGACACGACCGGGATTTTGTAAAACATTACCAGCGAGGGTCTAGATGGGTTAGGTTAGGTTATATTACGATATAAACGTATATAATGTGCCCACCGAGAAGTAGGGGCCGACCCGCCAGGAATGTTGGAAAAAAGTACATCCGAGATGTTAGGTTCCCACAGGTTAGGATATATAAAGTTATAGACGTATATGAGGTCCCCACTTGAAAAGTACGGGCCGACACGACCGGGATTTTGTAAAACATTACCAGCGAGGGTCTAGATGGGTTAGGTTAGGTTATATTACGATATAGACGTATATAATGTGCCCACCTAGAAGTAGGGGCCGACCCGCCAGGAATGTTGGAAAATACTACATCCGAGATGTTAGGTTCCCTTAGGTTAGGATATATAAATTAATAGACGTATATAATGTCCGCACCGAGACGTACGGGACGACACGACCGGGATTCTGTAAAACATTCCCAGCTAGGTGCTAGATGTGTTAGGTTAGTTTATATTACGTTATAGACGTATATAATGATCCCACCGAGCAGTAGGGGCCGACCCGCCAGGAATGTTGGAAAATACTAAATCCGAGATGTTAGGTTCCCTTAGGTTAGGATATATAACTTTATAGACGTATATAATGTCCGCACCGAGAAGTACGGGACGACACGAACGGGATTCTGTAAAACATTCCCAGCTAGGGGCTAGATGTGTTACGTTAGGTTATATTACGTTATAGACGTATATAATGATCCCACCGAGAATTGGCGCCGACGCGCCAGGAATGCTGTGAAATACTACATCCGAGATGTTAAGTTGCCTTAGGTTAGGATATATAAATTGATAGACGTATATAATGTCCGCACCGAGACGTACGGGCCGACACGACCGGGATTTTGTAAAACATTACCAGCGATGGTCTAGATGGGTTAGGTTAGGTTATATTACGATATAGACCTATATAATGTGCCCACCGAGAAGTAGGGGCCGACCCGCCAGGAATGTTGGAAAATACTACATCCGAGATATTAGGTTCCCTTAGGTTAGGATATATAAATTAATAGACGTATATAATGTCCGCACCGAGACGTACGGGAAGACATGAACGGGATTCTGTGAAACATTACCAGCGAGGGTCTAGGTGGGTTAGGTTAGGTTAAATTACGTTATAGACGTATATAATGTTCCAACCGAGAAGTAGGGGCCGACCCGCCAGGAATGTTGGAAAATACTACATCCGAGATGTTAGGTTCCCTCAGGATAGGATATATAAAGTTATAGACGTATATGTGGTCCCCAAGGAAAAGTACGGACCGACACGACCGGGATTTTGTAAAACATTACCAGCGAGGGTCTAGATGGGTTAGGTTAGGTTATATTACGATATAAACGTATATAATGTGCCCACCGAGAAGTAGGGGCCGACCCGCCAGGAATGTTGGAAAAAAGTACATCCGAGATGTTAGGTTCCCTCAGGTTAGGATATATAAAGTTATAGACGTATATGAGGTCCCCACTTGAAAAGTACGGGCCGACACGACCGGGATTTTGTAAAACATTACCAGCGAGGGTCTAGATGGGTTAGGTTAGGTTATATTACGATATAGACGTATATAATGTGCCCACCTAGAAGTAGGGGCCGACCCGCCAGGAATGTTGGAAAATACTACATCCGAGATGTTAGGTTCCCTTAGGTTAGGATATATAAATTAATAGACGTATATAATGTCCGCACCGAGACGTACGGGACGACACGACCGGGATTCTGTAAAACATTCCCAGCTAGGTGCTAGATGTGTTAGGTTAGTTTATATTACGTTATAGACGTATATAATGATCCCACCGAGCAGTAGGGGCCGACCCGCCAGGAATGTTGGAAAATACTAAATCCGAGATGTTAGGTTCCCTTAGGTTAGGATATATAACTTTATAGACGTATATAATGTCCGCACCGAGAAGTACGGGACGACACGAACGGGATTCTGTAAAACATTCCCAGCTAGGGGCTAGATGTGTTACGTTAGGTTATATTACGTTATAGACGTATATAATGATCCCACCGAGAATTGGCGCCGACGCGCCAGGAATGCTGTGAAATACTACATCCGAGATGTTAGGTTCCCTTAGGTTAGGATATATAAATTTATAGACGTATATAATGTCCGCACCGAGACCTACGGGAAGACATGAACGGGATTCTGTGAAACATTACCAGCGAGGGTCTAGGTGGGTTAGGTTAGGTTATATTACGTTATAGACGTATATATTGTTCCCACCGAGAAGTAGGGGCCGACCCGCCAGAAATGTTGGAAAATTCTACATACAAGATGTTAAGTTGCCTTAGGTTAGGATATATAAATTTATAGACGTATATAATGTCCGCACCGAGACGTACGGGCCGACACGACCGGGATTTTGTAAAACATTACCAGCGAGGGTCTAGATGGCTTAGGTTAGGTTATATTACGATATAGACGTATATAATGTGCCCACCGAGAAGTAGGGGCCGACCCGCCAGGAATGTTGGAAAATACTACATCCGAGATGTTAAGTTGCCTTAGGTTAGAATATATAACGTTATAGACGTATATAATGTCCGCACCGAGACGTACGGGAAGACATGAACGGGATTATGTGAAACATTACCAGCGAGGGTCTAGGTGGGTTAGGTTAGGTTATATTACAATATAGACGTATATAATGTGCCCACCGAGAAGTAGGAGCCGACCCGCCAGGAATGTTGAAAAATACGACATCCGAGATGTTAGGTTCTCTTAGGTTAGGATATATAACGTTATAGACGTATATAATGTCCGCACCGAGACGTACGGGAAGACACGACCGGGATTTTGTAAAACATTACCAGCGATGGTCTAGATGGGTTAGGTTAGGTTATATTACGATATAGACCTATATAATGTGCCCACCGAGAAGTAGGGGCCGACCCGCCAGGAATGTTGGAAAATACTACATCCGAGATATTAGTTTCCCTTAGGTTAGGATATATAAATTAATAGACGTATATAATGTCCTCACCGACATGTACGGGCCGACACGACCGGGATTTTGTAAAACATTACCAGCGAGGGTCTAGATGGCTTAGGTTAGGTTATATTACTATATAGACGTATATAATGTGCCCACCGAGATGTAGGGGCCGACCCGCCAGGAATGTTGGAAAATACTACATCCGAGATGTTAAGTTGCCTTAGGTTAGGATATATAAATTGATAGACGTATATAATGTCCGCACCGAGACGTACGGGCCGACACGACCGGGATTTTGTAAAACATTACCAGCGATGGTCTAGATGGGTTAGGTTAGGTTATATTACGATATAGACCTATATAATGTGCCCACCGAGAAGTAGGGGCCGACCCGCCAGGAATGTTGGAAAATACTACATCCGAGATATTAGGTTCCCTTAGGTTAGGATATATAAATTAATAGACGTATATAATGTCCGCACCGAGACGTACGGGAAGACATGAACGGGATTCTGTGAAACATTACCAGCGAGGGTCTAGGTGGGTTAGGTTAGGTTAAATTACGTTATAGACGTATATAATGTTCCAACCGAGAAGTAGGGGCCGACCCGCCAGGAATGTTGGAAAATACTACATCCGAGATGTTAGGTTCCCTCAGGATAGGATATATAAAGTTATAGACGTATATGTGGTCCCCAAGGAAAAGTACGGACCGACACGACCGGGATTTTGTAAAACATTACCAGCGAGGGTCTAGATGGGTTAGGTTAGGTTATATTACGATATAAACGTATATAATGTGCCCACCGAGAAGTAGGGGCCGACCCGCCAGGAATGTTGGAAAAAAGTACATCCGAGATGTTAGGTTCCCTCAGGTTAGGATATATAAAGTTATAGACGTATATGAGGTCCCCACTTGAAAAGTACGGGCCGACACGACCGGGATTTTGTAAAACATTACCAGCGAGGGTCTAGATGGGTTAGGTTAGGTTATATTACGATATAGACGTATATAATGTGCCCACCTAGAAGTAGGGGCCGACCCGCCAGGAATGTTGGAAAATACTACATCCGAGATGTTAGGTTCCCTTAGGTTAGGATATATAAATTAATAGACGTATATAATGTCCGCACCGAGACGTACGGGACGACACGACCGGGATTCTGTAAAACATTCCCAGCTAGGTGCTAGATGTGTTAGGTTAGTTTATATTACGTTATAGACGTATATAATGATCCCACCGAGCAGTAGGGGCCGACCCGCCAGGAATGTTGGAAAATACTAAATCCGAGATGTTAGGTTCCCTTAGGTTAGGATATATAACTTTATAGACGTATATAATGTCCGCACCGAGAAGTACGGGACGACACGAACGGGATTCTGTAAAACATTCCCAGCTAGGGGCTAGATGTGTTACGTTAGGTTATATTACGTTATAGACGTATATAATGATCCCACCGAGAATTGGCGCCGACGCGCCAGGAATGCTGTGAAATACTACATCCGAGATGTTAGGTTCCCTTAGGTTAGGATATATAAATTTATAGACGTATATAATGTCCGCACCGAGACCTACGGGAAGACATGAACGGGATTCTGTGAAACATTACCAGCGAGGGTCTAGGTGGGTTAGGTTAGGTTATATTACGTTATAGACGTATATATTGTTCCCACCGAGAAGTAGGGGCCGACCCGCCAGAAATGTTGGAAAATTCTACATACAAGATGTTAAGTTGCCTTAGGTTAGGATATATAAATTTATAGACGTATATAATGTCCGCACCGAGACGTACGGGCCGACACGACCGGGATTTTGTAAAACATTACCAGCGAGGGTCTAGATGGCTTAGGTTAGGTTATATTACGATATAGACGTATATAATGTGCCCACCGAGAAGTAGGGGCCGACCCGCCAGGAATGTTGGAAAATACTACATCCGAGATGTTAAGTTGCCTTAGGTTAGAATATATAACGTTATAGACGTATATAATGTCCGCACCGAGACGTACGGGAAGACATGAACGGGATTATGTGAAACATTACCAGCGAGGGTCTAGGTGGGTTAGGTTAGGTTATATTACAATATAGACGTATATAATGTGCCCACCGAGAAGTAGGAGCCGACCCGCCAGGAATGTTGAAAAATACGACATCCGAGATGTTAGGTTCTCTTAGGTTAGGATATATAACGTTATAGACGTATATAATGTCCGCACCGAGACGTACGGGAAGACACGACCGGGATTTTGTAAAACATTACCAGCGATGGTCTAGATGGGTTAGGTTAGGTTATATTACGATATAGACCTATATAATGTGCCCACCGAGAAGTAGGGGCCGACCCGCCAGGAATGTTGGAAAATACTACATCCGAGATATTAGTTTCCCTTAGGTTAGGATATATAAATTAATAGACGTATATAATGTCCTCACCGACATGTACGGGCCGACACGACCGGGATTTTGTAAAACATTACCAGCGAGGGTCTAGATGGCTTAGGTTAGGTTATATTACTATATAGACGTATATAATGTGCCCACCGAGATGTAGGGGCCGACCCGCCAGGAATGTTGGAAAATACTACATCCGAGATGTTAAGTTGCCTTAGGTTAGGATATATAAATTGATAGACGTATATAATGTCCGCACCGAGACGTACGGGCCGACACGACCGGGATTTTGTAAAACATTACCAGCGATGGTCTAGATGGGTTAGGTTAGGTTATATTACGATATAGACCTATATAATGTGCCCACCGAGAAGTAGGGGCCGACCCGCCAGGAATGTTGGAAAATACTACATCCGAGATATTAGGTTCCCTTAGGTTAGGATATATAAATTAATAGACGTATATAATGTCCGCACCGAGACGTACGGGAAGACATGAACGGGATTCTGTGAAACATTACCAGCGAGGGTCTAGGTGGGTTAGGTTAGGTTAAATTACGTTATAGACGTATATAATGTTCCAACCGAGAAGTAGGGGCCGACCCGCCAGGAATGTTGGAAAATACTACATCCGAGATGTTAGGTTCCCTCAGGATAGGATATATAAAGTTATAGACGTATATGTGGTCCCCAAGGAAAAGTACGGACCGACACGACCGGGATTTTGTAAAACATTACCAGCGAGGGTCTAGATGGGTTAGGTTAGGTTATATTACGATATAAACGTATATAATGTGCCCACCGAGAAGTAGGGGCCGACCCGCCAGGAATGTTGGAAAATACTAAATCCGAGATGTTAGGTTCCCTTAGGTTAGGATATATAACTTTATAGACGTATATAATGTCCGCACCGAGAAGTACGGGACGACACGAACGGGATTCTGTAAAACATTCCCAGCTAGGGGCTAGATGTGTTACGTTAGGTTATATTACGTTATAGACGTATATAATGATCCCACCGAGAATTGGCGCCGACGCGCCAGGAATGCTGTGAAATACTACATCCGAGATGTTAGGTTCCCTTAGGTTAGGATATATAAATTTATAGACGTATATAATGTCCGCACCGAGACCTACGGGAAGACATGAACGGGATTCTGTGAAACATTACCAGCGAGGGTCTAGGTGGGTTAGGTTAGGTTATATTACGTTATAGACGTATATATTGTTCCCACCGAGAAGTAGGGGCCGACCCGCCAGAAATGTTGGAAAATTCTACATCCAAGATGTTAAGTTGCCTTAGGTTAGGATATATAAATTTATAGACGTATATAATGTCCGCACCGAGACGTACGGGCCGACACGACCGGGATTTTGTAAAACATTACCAGCGAGGGTCTAGGTGGCTTAGGTTAGGTTATATTACGATATAGACGTATATAATGTGCCCAC